>JBBMKA010014667.1:0-32178 GCA_037833695.1 Sechiopsis laciniata
AACTTGTCTTCATTTAAAGTAATTCTTATTGGAAGCTTTCATTTGATCTAGTATTGCATGATAAGATTCATATCACTTCTTTAAAAGTTCTTTGTTATGTGGATATTCATCCTGATATGAGGGTTGCTGAGTTTCTTACTTCTTCAGATTTGTGGGATGTCCAAAAATTAGGAAGATTTTTGTGCGATAATGATGTCGTCGCTATCCTTCAACTGTCGCGTTTGAGTGTTTGCGAGTTTAACTCTATCTTGTGGCACTATGACCCAAAGGGAATTTTTTCTGTGAAGTCGACTCATCGGTTGACTTGTGATCATAAGGCTTTCTTTTCTTGCTCAGAGGATGGGCCCGTTGTAAAATTGTGGAATTCTCTTTGGAAGTGTGGCCTTCCTTGTAAGGTAAAGTTTTTAATTTGGAGAATTTTCCATAATTTTATTCTAACAAGATTGAATTTGTCTTTTAGAGGGATTGTGGGTGAGGTCCTTTGTCCTCGTTGTGGTAAATTTCCAAAATCTACTTTACATGAATTATGGAGTTGCAAGTATGCTAAAAAGTTATGGTGGGACATCCCTTTCGCTAATATGAAGGTTCCTAGTGGGCTATCTGCGTGCTCGGATCTCATTATGTGGTTTTATCTTACTCTCCCTCTGGAAAAATTTGAAAAATTCTTACTCATGTGCTAGTGCATCTAGGGTGGTCATAATAAGGAACAATTTGGGAGGTTGTCTTCTGTGAATGATGTTTCCAAGAATGAGAACCTTTTTTCTTGGGATTTCTATAAATCATATTTGAAGCATTTCCGTGGTGCTCAACTGAAGGCGACAGGTACCTTGTCAGTTGCTTCTTTGGGGCTTTATTCTTTTCGTTGGCGGCCTCTTTGTGGAGGTTTTTATAAAATTAATACTGATGCGGCTATTGGTAATGAGGCAAATATTAGTGGTCTTGGTGGGATTGCTTGTAATCATAATGGGAAAGTGATGTGGTACTGTGTGTTTCCGCTTAAATGGCGTGCTGATCCTGCCTTCCTTGAGGCATTGGCAATTCGTAATTGCATGCGAACTACTATCCACATGGGTTTTGACAATCTCCAAGTTAAAAATGATTCTCTTATCGTTATCTAACTCTTAAACAATCATTCCTCTTGCTGAAATGAGTTGGGGAGCATGATTGATGAAATTCGAGGCCTAGCTTCTAACGTTCTCAGTTTATCGTTTATTTGGTGCAAGCGAGACACAAACGCTTTGGCGAATTCTTTGGCAAAAATGGTGCTTCATATGAATGAAGATTTGGTTTGGATGGAAGAGTGTCCATTTCATTTACAATCTTTATACCAAGCGGAGCTAGTTGTGCCCGTTGATTGCTCCCATTTAGAGAGTGTTATTGCTGGTTAATATTTTTAATATCTATTTCTAAAAAAAACATATAAATTAAGTACGAAATGAAAAGTAATTACTAAAACTAGAAGAACATTATTATTTAGTAATCTCGCTTGAATTGATTTCATTTATGATGGTATTTTTTTTTTTAATTTCAAAGTTATGAATAAATTTTTTGCATGTGAGAATTAATTATGATTAATAACTAATGTTGTAGAAAAAAAAAGGTATAATTATAACCGGTGTTATAATAACTTGCGCCACAAATATCATTTATTATAATTTTCATTATGATAACATGCACCTCAAACGTGATTTATCATAACTTCTGTTATAATAGCATGTACTTCAAACATAGCTATTTAGTAATAACTCAACCAACATTACAAACACACCATAAAATAAATTATAAATATGGTTCAGATAATTTAAAGAAAGTTAAAATTTGAATTTAATTTTTAAGGTTTTTAATAAAATAGAATTTTGTAGTTTAAAATTATAATTTAATCACTTTAGGTTATTAAAACCTAAAAAGCTAGTTTATGGCGTTTGCAATCGTTTGTGAATTAAATGGGTGGGAGTTAGTATTCACATGTGTGAGATAAGTAGGTTCACCAAAAAAAAAAAAAAAAAAAATTTACACATGAATATTTATATCCACATACCTTTTTTTTTTTTTTTTTTTTGAAAACTAGGTAATTAGAGTTTGACTCCACTAGATCCGAAGTATCATCAATACTTAATTCACTAATGATTACAAACAATATTGACTAAGTTTTAGGTTTTATCAAAGTAAATTGACTAAATTTTAATTTTTTAAATTATAAGAACTAAGTTCTAACTTTTTAATTATAATTTATTTCTTAAAAAAATACACAAAGTTTAAGCTTTTTTTTTAGGAAACACAAGATGGTTTTTTTAATTGAATAATATTTAGGGTAGTGACTCGAACATCAAATTTCTTGGTGTGTGTTAAGAAAAGGCCCCTTAGTGCTTATATTTTTTGGACAACTAGAAAAATGGATAAGAATTTGAAACTAATTAAAGTCATGATTACTAATCGTTAGACTTTAAATTTATGTCATTTTTATTTTCAAATTTTTATTTATTTTTAATAAGAGTATCGATTGACAATTGTACCTCTCCTACATTGTTTAGGAGTTTTTTTAAATCTATTTTAAATAGATTATTTTGTAACTACTTTTTTTAATCTAGAAAAATCTAAAACAAACTAACTAATTCTAAAAACGTTAGTCAAAATAATTAAATCAATAATTTTAAAATCAAGTAGTCATACCATGAAATGAGGGATTTTGAAAATTTTAAAAATTTATATGTAATTTAGAAATTTTGTTCTTAACGTTCACAAATATAGCTATACATCTCCTTCCCATAAGTCATACATACTCTCGTTGGTTGGTGTGATTATTGTAAGTCTAGCTAAATTTTAATTAAAAAATGGTTTGGAATAGTATCGAGCTTGAGTTTTATGAGGGCCTTAAATATCCGTTTTTGAAAAAGATAAGGAGTTTCTTTTGATTCTTTCTTCTCGTTGAACAATCCCGCGAAAACCCTCCACCTATGCAATTGCGATTGATGATAGTCATGCGTTGAAAAATCCAGCAGCAAGAGAAATGCATGCATTTTGTTGGGCTCTGATTCTCGAGACTTCGATAGGGACTGACATTAGAGCCACGTTTTAGAAGATATAAACGTTTCTGGTGTAAGCTTTTAAATCTTTTGCTCTGACATTTTTTTCAGTGTAAGCTTCCAAATCTATCGAATGACTATGTAGTTTAAAGATATTAACGTCTAAAATCAAATTCCTACTTTATTGGGATTCTATTTTTTTTTAAATGTGTGACATGGTTGACACGTATTTGATACCTATAGAATCCCTATTTTGTAGGGATTATGTTTTCTTTATTATTATTTTTTTCGCATATGTTAGACATTCGTTGCACGTATTATGTACATATTCCATGTTAGTTACTTTTGGCACCTATTCTGTACATATCAAAGTGATGGTGCATATGTTAGTTACGTTATTGTTGTCATTTTTATATATATGTGAATAACATTGTTTTCTTTTCTTTTCTTTTCTTTTTTTTTTGCATAAATTAGACATTGTTGACACATATTTTGTACATATCATGTTACAATAAAGGTGCATATGTTGGTTACTAATGCATATGTATATATTATGTGAATAATGTTGTTTCCTTGATTTTATTTTGTAAGTTTGTGCATATTTTAGACACTGTTGGCACATATTCCATACATAATCGAATCAGTAGGATTATGTTTCATTGATTTTTTTTTTGAACGATCTTCTAGCTGACCAGATGAATGAGGATGACAACGAGGTCGGCCAGAATGCAACATCCATTATACAACTTGTTCGCAAATCCATTGTACATCCACTGTATATCGTGATCCTACTTTAAACCTACACCTTTAGATTTTTTAGCCCCGTTCTGTCAGCCAGAATGCAACATCCATTATACAGCCTGTTCGCAAACCCGTTGTACATTCACTGTACATCGTGATCCTGCTTTAAACCTATACCTTTAGATTTTTTAGCCCCGTCCTAACAAATTTGGTTTGTAGGCGCATGTGATCGAATGTAATTTCCTTTTTGTTTTTGTTATGCGAATGATTTAGCCATCTTCCCATAATTTTAGGAATTTCTTTCTAACTAATTATTATTAGTATATTAATTTTTTAAAAAAAATTAATATTTTATTTTTACAATATTATAAAATGAAGAGTTGGTTAGTTATGCTTAGATTTAGGGAAAATGAAATATTATAAAATAAAAAAGTGGTTAGTTATGCTTATATTTGGAAAAATAGCTTTTTTTGTTAAACAATTAATCGAAAACAACTAAAGGATATTTTGGGGAAAAAAATTTATCTCTCATCCCTGATTCTGTTTTTATCCATTCATTTAAAGTCTCATACAAAGTAGCCATACTCTCTATTATTTTCCTAAATCTAAACATTTCCTACCATTTCCGTATGTCTTTCTCTATAGGCCCATTAGTGTTGGTATGTGCTAAGTGTTTGTTGGGCCTGTATTAGTCATGTTATTTGTGTGTTCCAGGTTGGTTTATGTGGACGTATGCCTCTATTGCCTTGAGAAGAATTAGTAGATATTTTTAGAAGTTTTTGCCCTTTGTTTTGCCCTATATATTGGGTGGCTTTGAATCACTTTCATTCATGGAAGCCATTATTATTGAATGATGAAAATATAAGTTTTCTCCTAGAGTTTATATGAGTATCAAAATATGGTATAATAGTAGTAGTCTCGTGACCAGTGTTTTAAAAAGCGCAAGGCGCACTAAGGCGCAAAGACCCTCTAAAGCCTGACGTGCAAGGCACACTTTAAGGCGAGAGCTTTTTTACTTAAGGCACACTATATTAAAAAAAATAATAATATATATGGTTGATATGCACAATAAAAGGAGTTTCATAGCAATAAAAGATTCAAACATATATGATATATAAATAAGTGAAAGTCAAATTTCAATATGATGCTTCAAAAATCAAAACAACTTAAAAGATGCAACCAAAACTAAAAAGTAAAAACATAAGAATCTAAAATCCTAAAGATCAAAATCCTCATCTTCATCATCACTAAATATCTCATCACCCTCGACCTCTATATCATTAGATTTATAAGCACTTGCGTCTTCTTCTTCATCAGTGTCGGTATCCAAATCATGCAAAGCTAGTGGTATAGGTGCGGGTCGTGCTCGTGGTGGATATGGAACTCAAGATCGTGATATTGGTTGTGTAGATGACGTTGACGAACATGGAGCTTTATCCTTATTTTTAGACGTGGCTCTAGAATAATAAGCAGTTTCTTTTGAACCAGATGCTCTCGAAACATTACCCCATGTTAGTGTGTCATCATCGTTGTTAAATACAAATTCTCTATCATTGTCAGAATCATCATCCAATCTTCCCACCAACCATTCGTTACTGTCATCAATATCCTTTAAAGAAATGGGGTCTGTAACATCTTTAATATTAAATCGACGTTTCAATGTTCTGTTGTATTTAATGAACACCAAATCATTGAGAAGACGTTGATCAAGTCTATTCCTCCTTTTGCTATAAAGCTGCATAATTAAAGTTCCATGACAATCAATATTTTAAACCTTAAACAAGATACTCTAGGAGTGGAGAATTTAATTAACCATTTAACCTATTAAAAAACACTCCAATTGCGCTCGCATCGAGAAGAACTACAGGTAAGCCTAAAACTCTTATTGCGAACTTTTTCAAGTTGGAACTTGATTTGCCAAAATCATCCCACCATTCCACTACTTAGATTAAGATTAAAAATGATGTTAATAGATTTCTAACCATAAAATATTTGTATTCAAGTTTAGAATTTACCTAGAGATCTTTTCTTTCTTTGTTTAATAGCCATCGAAGTTCCAAACAATTCTTCACTTCTCTTATATAGGCTGAGTTCTTCAAGAATTTTATCTTGCATTTTTATAGAAGAGTCATTCTTTCCAAACAAGAATGAAACCCCTTTGAAATTTCAACACTACTTTCAATCTTAGGATCTGAATAATAAAAATTCAGATTTAGAAAAATTCCAGCTGCATGTAAGGGTCGATGTAACCGATGATCCCATCTTTTGTCAATGATGGCAAATACTTCTTCGTATTTATCTTTGTTGCTGAAGATCTTTTCTATGGTTTCTTTAGCCCTATCCATTGCTTCATAAATATACCCCATGGCTGACTTTTTTTCGTTATCGACCAACCAGAGAACTTTAACTAGAGGACATGAGACTTTAAAAGCAAATGTGATAGTGTTCCAAAAGCTTGCCATCAAGATTGTTTTAACAACTCTTTTTTCCCTTTTGCTCTTTACTCCATTTGCTATTTTTCAAATCTTCTGATGTAAACATCGTCCTCAAATTAAGTTTAACTCTACGCAAACTAAAAAACGTAATACAAGCTGTTGCAAAGCAAGTCTTGGTCAGTCTTATCAACTCTTTTCTATTAGTGTATTGCCTCGTCATGTTCAGCAATCCAGGATGACCGTAAATAAAATTGCTAACCTCTATTGCTCTTTTCAATGTTCTTCAGATATTCGACATCTTGAAGATATCTTCCAACATCAAATCCAAGCAATTAGCAGTACATGGTGACCAAAACAATTGCGGTCGTTTTGCTTCTAATAATCTCCCTAATAGATAATAAACAAAGCACATGTTTAGAAAATTGAAAAATGTTAAATACATTAATCAACTTTCATGAAGAGAAGGTGCATTAGTCAAATTCTTACCTGTCATCACATTTGCAGAGGCACTATCTGTAACAACTTGTATCACATACTCTTCTCCAATCTGTTCAAAAAAATCATCTAACAGTTGAAACATTTTCAACCCATCCTTTATATACGAAGATGCATCAATGGATTCAACGAACTTTGTTCCTTTAGGACTATTAACTATAAAGTTTAGCAAAGTCCTATTTCTTCGATTTGTCCATCCACCTGTCATGATGGTGCATCCAACTTTCTTCCATTCTTCATTATGATCTTTCATCAAATCGTTTGTTATTTTCAACTCCTTATTCAAGCATGGAACTCGTAGTTCATGATATGTAGGCGGCTTTAATCTAGTACCAAATTGACCTATTGCTTCAATTATAGGTCCAAAACTACTATTATTACAAGCATTCAATGGTATTCTAGAATCATAAAGCCATCTAGCAATTTTTTGGATGGTTTTCTCCCTCATTTCTTTGTTGTAAGCGGCTTTAATGTTGTTTGTTTTCCTTTTCATCCTTTTGAATCACAATTTCTAGATTTCGAGCAAAATAAGAATCCATCGGACCCTTTTGTTTCACCTTCTTTACAGCGGTTGAACTTGTTGATGATGTCAACGATCTCTTGTTTCCAGAAGAACAATAAATATTATCCTCATCTTCATCATCTTCTTCTTCTTCAAGTGTATAATCATTTTCAGGAGTGATCAAATTTCTTTGTTCTTTCAACTCCTTTCTATTTGACATATATGCTTGAAGTTCGTTCTTTACATGTTTCAAGCATTTTCTACATGATGTTACATTTCTATGACCCCCGACTAGGTGTTGTTTCATTCTATACACTCCTCCTTTTGTTACTTTATCACAAAAACTGCATATGAAAGTATTTAGGTCTTCGGGCTTTACCAAACGAGAATACTTCAAGCAAGATCTTTTCTCTGACCACCGCCTTCCTCGGCCATTATAAATAGTTGACAATCTAACGACAAAATATAAAATCAGCTAAACTAAATCTTACACCTTCATTATTTTCTACTGCTAAATGCTAATGACTAATGACTAATAAGATAAAAAGTACTTGCATTTTATTGAACAATCAACACTCACGGCTAAATACTATCCTCATTATGAATGAAAAAAGAAAATAAAAAAAAACCAAATACTGTTAGTCTGTTACTTACCTGCAAAAAATTGTAAGCTAAAGAGAAGAAGAAGGAACCTTGCGGGCGGAAGAAGGAGGAAAATCCAACGATTTTTAGAACCGAGAGTACAGAAGAAGAAGAAAAAGCTGAGCGTGGGGTTGAGGAGCGCCAGGGGCGTGTGGAATTTCGAAAGTAGAAGAGAAATTGTGCGTGTGGAGAAGAAGAAAGAAATTGAGGGTTTTAGGGTTTTTTTTAACATTTGTTTCTTTTTAATAAAAATATATTTTTTAAAAATTCATAAACTACGTTGTTTTAATAACAAAAATTAAAATTAAAAAATATATATATCTAAGTCCCCTCGAGCGTGCGCCTTTCTGCGCCCAGCAATTCACGGGAGGTGCGGTTAGGCACGCGCCTAATTATACTCGCCTCGCTTGTCCAACGCGAGGCACTTGGCCTGCGAATATTGCCTAGGCGTGCCTGGGCGCGCCTTTTAAAATACTGCTCATGACCTCATTTTTTCCCCTTCTTTCCTCTTTTGCTTTCTTGATCATGTTCACTAAAGAGTTTTGAAGTGAGTAAAGATGTGACGGCTACATCTGTCATGTTTTCGATGACAATCAATCTGAAAAACAAAGTATCAATAGTAAAATTAGTGAATGATACCTATTTACTATGGAAATTTTAGATCGAGATCACATTGGATGGTTGTGGTGTGCTGAAATCACAAGTTCTACCTGATTCACAAGCACCGACTGAATTTCTCCAAGTAAGTGCTTCGTCTTATATTTCTTTATCTAATCAGCAACCAAGTCTATTGTATGAGCACTAAAAGAAGCAAGACAAGCTGTTGTGTTCATAGCTGTTAGGCACAATGAATGAAGCAATTCTATAACAAATGCTACACTGCACAACTACAAAGGAAATCGGGTCCACTCTTGCACATATATTCAATTCCCGTAATTTGGCATAAAGAAGATAAAATCAATTTTACAGAACATTAAGAAGGTAGAATCCACATTGAGTGAGAAATTTTTGAAGATCAAGAAATGTGTTGAGGCATTAGCTCTGATGGAAAACCGGTATCAACTGACGATTACATCATGTCTATCTTGAATGGACTTGGACTTGAGTAGGAATCTATGATCTATGTCATCTTAGTGAAAGTTTATTCAAATGATGTATATGATGTTATGGCTCTGCTCTTAACACATGAAACTCAACTTGAGGCTAAATTAACTAATGTTATAGCACGCTACCTATAACCACTGTTACGACTCATACTTCTGCACCAAAAGAAACTGCAAATCAGAATAACCACAATTCTTAGTATAATTCAAAATAAGGTCGTGGTCGTATTAATGGTTATGGAAGCAGGGGAGGTGAAACTAATTAGACGAACAATTGAAACAAACTGCAATGCCAAGGTGCAACAAAGTCAGGCATACTTCTCCACAATTCTATCACCGAGCTTGGTTTGAAAAACTGATGCTATATTTCGATGCAATATAATTAAGATAAATTCATAAGAGTAAGATACTACTACTATTATCCTACGCCTTAGAATCACATTCTATGCAAGTATACACAGTCGAAAGTGCAACAAATGATAAGTATGTATTTATTCGTCCTCCACATGGATTGATGTCTATAATTAGTTAATTAATTTAAGAGTCGTGCAAGAAAGTAAAGAATATATTTTGGAGTTTTGGTTGGTTTAATCCTAATTGCAAAAGTAAAATAAGTAAGGCTTGGGTTAAAGTTATGAGGAGCGTCTAACAATTCCTAGGGTAATTAGTTGATGAGTAGTAAATTTCATACTTCACTTAGACTAAATGTTTGCTTCCTCATTCGTTCATGCTGACTTTGACTCCCGTCGCAAATCAGCTTAGCTTTATAAATAGTGTGTCACATGTCATAGTAGAACATATATCCCTAAACTCTTCTTAAATATGTAAGAGCACTTATACTAACTTACTGAACATGCGAATTAGACTTAAGTTATCTTTTCTTCTAAATTAACAACTTATAAGTTCATGTGGATGATCAGTCGACATTTACTAAAAATTAAGACCCTAATTCAACATCTTTCAATTAATAACTCCTTTGTACCCTAATACATGCTTCTACAACCTATCCCCTTGACCTTCACCTAAGATGTTTAGCTAGTCATGCAATTAACGAAGATAAATAACATGATAAAAGCAATAGACATTAGATAAAAAGATATAAAACGAAATTGTATTAACAATGAGTACAAAAAGGGAAATAACTTAATAACAACTAAAGTTCCTATGAAAATCAAATTGCGATTGTGGAAAGGAAATAAAGAAAAAATAAGACTGGAAAACGATGAATAGATAAACGATGGCTGTTGAAGAACAGGGCTTCTTGTCACCAGGACCACGAATTTCGCTCGGAATCCTAATCTCAAGTGTGGGAGAAGAACTCCGACAACAGATACACTTTTCCTCTTCATTCTTCTCTTATTTATAGGATCCAATGAGGCTTGGGGATCAAGGAATTGAATTTGAAATAAGAGTCAGAAAGATTTTTTGTTGGAGTTGGATTTGGAAATATCTTTTTATTGCCTTTTATCTTTGGCAGCATATCCCCTCATTCTCGCAATTTTGTCTGGAAAAATCTTATGATTTTGCAGCTTTTGAACTGTCTGTCGTCGCCTTCTAGCCTTCTTTCCCTTGGATATGAAGCGATAATATTCCTAACTCCTATAGATATAATAAGAAATTAGATAAGCGTGGGATCTTTAGCTTTTAAGTATGAAAAGTGTTCGTCGTCCATAATTTACTCTAAAAACTTTAGCTTTTTATATCCAGGCTTCTAAATCATACATGCATCTTATTTATATAAATTTCTCATCTTAATGTTATTCTAATTCTAAAATTCATGTAATTAATTCACAATACCATTAGAATATATTAAGATATTAGCCTTAATAACTCTCTATTTGAGCATTATCAAAGACTCACCAATTTTCTTAAGGGGGATTGGCTTTAAGCAATCTCGGGCTAATGCATCGTTTCTTTTTAGGCATCAAGGATATACATGGTTGTTGTATTCTAATTTATATGGATGATATATTATAATGGGAGAATCTTCTATTGAAATCACAAAACTGATTGCGAATTTACACAAATATTTCTCCTCGAAAAACTTATGACCTCTAAGTTTCTTTCTTGGAGTTGAGGTATTGTATCCTACTTTTAGAGGTGTTTTTTTTTTTTTTTTTTTTTTTTGTCTTAAACTAAATATGTTAATGGTCTATTTCAAATGACTAATATGCATTAAACACACTTTATTTCAACACCTATGATAAGTGGCAGTTTACCTTGAACAACTTTTGGTGGTGAAAAGTTTCATGATGTTCATCTTTGTATAAGTGTTGTAGGAGCTTTTGAGTAATTATATTTATATTAAAAAATTTAATTGAAGGTATAAAAGATAGAGCGAGCTAGATAGGAACTTCATTTATTTGTTTGTCGCGGAATCGTCACTGTCTTAATATGAAGAAGAGGCAACCTCGAGGATATTTGGGAAGGCTAGCATGCGGGTACATGGGATAAGGCTTACAAGGGCCTCACTTATCGCCTTATCTCTCTCCTGCACGTAAGCCCATTACGCTTTTGTTTTCTTAAAGAATTTGGTTTAAGCGCGATTTTATTTTCCTCAACCCACGGCTTCTTCTTTTGGCTGCATAGTCATCTGCCTTTTCTTACTCAGCTATCTCAAAAGGTCTAAAGGGGCTCTCTGCTTCATCTATTCCGAGATCAAACCTGCAGCTTTGGACTAGGCTTTTCCAGGCTATTTCGTCAGCTTTTGTCCACCCGTGTAGACACCTTTCCCTTGTCTTCCGTCGTTCCTCTTCTTCATGCAACAATTTTCTTCTTCCTTCCTAGTCTTCCCTTTCGACTATTGGCTCTTCTCTTCTTTGGTGCCCATCACCTTCATTTTCCTTCTCCTCGGAAACCACCTCCACCTGTCTAGAGGGACTTGCTCTGTTATTTGCTTCATGTTAACGCTCCAGGATTTCATTAAGAATCAAATAGATATTTTAACATACTAAAAAAAATAGTTTAAGATTCATATAAAGTAGAATTAAATTATGTTTAAAAAAAAAAAGTAGAATTAAATTAAGACCTTTAGTTTAGAAATCAAAATAATTTTTTACCTATTCAACAAAATTATATGTAAAAACTATGTTTCATAAATAATAAAAAAGGAAAAAATTCTAGAGCTTTTTTTATATATATACCTAATAGAGAAAATATTTACAAAACTAGATTCCTGCCAAAACAATTAACAATTCTTAATTTCTTTTATTAAAAGCTTTTATACTTGATTTATAAATTTACAAATATACCCTACACACCATTTATTACGAAATCCAAAATGGAATCAAAATAGGAAAATCCTCACAACTTCCTTACCCAACACATCGAAAAATGCGCCACATAATTACGTATTTTTCCATCCATTTTGGTCAAAACAGAAGCCTGCCGCCATTTCACTTTCATTTCTTCCCCATTTTTATGAGGCATTGTTAAAAAAAACCCTTTTGCCTTCACTCAAACGGAGATTCCGATGTTCTTTCTTCTGTATAGTCGATCGGAAGCAACGAGGGAAAAAGGGACAAAAAAGAGAACTATTGCCAGCGTAGGTATGAGATGTGTCTATTTTTTCGATTTTCACCAATTTTTTTTTTTGGGTTTTAAAACAGTAGGTTTTTAGGGTTTGTGGTATTTTGTATACTGTCGATTTCTTATTTGGTGGTCTGTGAAGGGGCATCGAAAATGGGTATGAGGGGGCTATTTTCTATACTCTCGATTTGTGATTCTTTGGTCTTAGAAGAAGAATCGACAATTGGTACAAGGGAGGTATTTTCTTGAGTGTAGATTTATTTGCATGTACCGTATTCCGTTGATAGGCTTCATCTATTACTCATGTTTTTTATTGAATGTTTCCTCTTGTTTACTCTTGTGTATAGATTTATTTGCATGTACCGTCTTAAGCTTATCCTGATATAGATTTGATTAGTCATTTATACTGTGGGTTCTTTACTGTTTTCGTAATTTTGTACTTGCAGGAGGATATCATACCCATCGCGGTAAGAATAAAAGGGTTGAACAAAGAAAAGGACGATGTATTGCAGAAGTCCAGAAATTCGAAACCAATGAAGAATGTAGACAAGTCTGGTGTAAAAAGTACTGTATTATCTCTGGAAGTGGACAAGACCAAAGAAGTGGAAAGATGGGACGGATTAATGCAAAAAAAGCATGAAGAGGGTTACTAATTTTCATTCCACATCCCGCTATGCAGATAGGGTTACTGATTGTTCCTGTTTAAGATGAATAATCTAATAAGAATGTATGTACACACAAGACAGTACAAACGGGAAAAACCGTAGTTTGTATTTATAATATTCTACTATGTGGTGAGTAGATTGTATACTATATGTAAACTACTGACAGTTATATTGTATACATTGTATTTTAATTACAGTTTTGTCAAGAATATATTAGTCATTTGTACAGTATGGTTAAATAAATCCACAATTAAAGAAGGACATAAATAACTAAACAATTTGTACAGTATGGTTAAATAAATCTATAACTGAAGAATGACATATCAAACTGGACAATTTACGACATGCTGAAATTGAATGGAACAAGCCAGAAGTTGTTGATGTATTGTACAGAAATGATTATTACGATAAAGAAGCTTGAATAAAAAGCCGGTGGGCGTACAAAAAGAAGGGGACGAGAATGAAGGGTATACACAAGAATAACTAGGAAATGAGAATGAAAAACCTGAACCGGAATTAAACGTTTTTTTGGTGGAAATGGAACTTCAAGAGAGAAAAGAGTGTTGAATTGGTATGAGTTTGTAAATGAAAGCTAATATTATGGAGTAATTGTTAATAAGTTGGGGAGTGATTATGGGATTTTCAATTAATTGAATTAAATGTCTTCAAGGGCAAAATGAGATTAATAAAACTTAATTTTGCAGGGTTTTTAAATAACAAAATAGATTTGCAAAATGATAGGAATGATGAATAGATTGATAAATATTTATGGAAAGGTGAATATTCAGTACAATTCCCCAAAATACTATAAATATATAAAAAAAAAATTAAAAATTAAATATAAAAAAATAATTTAATCAAATTAAATTGATAGTTTCAATCAAGTAAAATTGATTGAAAATCCTAAAAATTAAAGTATTTTGCATATTTTAAAAAAAGAATTATAATTAAAATAGGGGCAAATCTGGATTCTTTATCCTAGGCCTAGGGCGTTACAAATGGTATCAGAGCCAAACCTCTCCCAGTAAGATGTGGTTCGGGGACGAACCAAAGCAGAAGCTGGTGGGCATGCAACGTCCGCCACATCTGAATGAGAGAGCTTAAAAGATATGATTTGCACTACTTATACCATCAAGGTGCACCTTCCTTTTCGGTGGCTCAATCTAAGGAATTTCACAATTAAGCGTGTTTAGCTTGGCCTAGTCTTAGGTTGGGTGACCTCCTTAGGAAAATTCTTAGGACTCATGCAGCTCAAGATATGGAATCAATAAATTGATTTAAATTACTTATAAAAAAAATATCGTCTAAATGTCTTTCTTTAAAATTTAATTTAGATAATATATATATATATATATTTTAAAATCAATTTAGATAAACCTCTTAATCCATATTATTTCAGGTTATTACCACTCAATTTTATCTGCCATTGATACAGTTTTGAAACGTATATATAGGCGGTAATTTTATTATTAATTTTTTTTAAAGAATTATTATTAATATTTTAAGTTAGGAAATATTGTGAAGTAAAAATTTATTATAAACCAAAGTAATTGAAAGTGACATGGTTAACGCAATGGAAGGCAAGTTCAATCAATTTGACCAACTCCACTACCCAACATTTACTATTATTTTATTTTTTTTGAAGAAACTGCCCAACATTTTTGACTTTATTGTTCCAATTTTGATTATTATTATTCTTTTTTGGTTGAAATTTTCCAAATTTTGTATATAAAGAAATATTCCAATTTGAACTTTGGTCTTTGTGTTTTCTCTCATTTATAATATTCCGACTCCCCCACAACAACAAATTTGTACCTAATAGAAAAAATATAGGGGAGATATATCCAAATCTTTAAATTTTTATTTTATTTTATTTTATTTTTTCAGATTTATAATAATTAAGAGATTGAATATTCAAACTCATTATTGTAGGATGGCGCCTTTACTTCAACCTTCCTTTTCTAAGTTGAGTGAATTGTAAGTGTAAAATTTTAATTTCATGCAAAAAAATCAATTAAAAAAACATTTTCATTCGACTAAATTATTTTGTAGTGATAGAAAGTAAAAAACTTATTTTTAAGCAGAACATAACACAACAACTAAACTAATAACTATTTATTCTTTTAGAGAAGCTCACATCTTCTTATACTATAGGAATTTTAAAAATTAATAACTTAAAAGTCAATTAATTAACGAAGTACGAACAAGTCCTCAAGAAATCGTCAATTTAAGTTTAGAATTTTTTTTTGAAAAATTACTATAAAATGAGAAAAGTTAAAATACTCATAAACTTATTATTGTTAATTCAAACTATGAGAACACTCACACCTACCCACAAGCAGGGGCAGATCTAGGTTAAGAGGTTTGGGGAGGCCAAATGTTTTTTTTCTTTATATTTATGAATAAACACCTTAACAATTTTTATAAGATAAATCGTTTGACATTATAATACTTGGTTGTGTAAGAAATTAATTGCTAGATAGTCATCCTCCATTAAACTCATAATTTTTTGGTACAACAAAAATCACAAGTCATGATAACTATGGCCAAAAATTGTGTTTTATTAATATATTTCAAAAGTTAAAATTTATTTTTGAAAAAAATAAGGTAACATACATAATTCCTTAGGATCTAGTTTCAATTTGGTTTTTATGTTTCAAATTTTAATATTCTTATTCTTGACACTAATAATATAGTTTAGATGACCCTTACTTTAAAATCATCATGGAGTAGCTCAATAACGACATTGAAGTACTTAAGGTGATGAGTTCAATTCATGATAACCACCTGCTTAGAAATTACTTTCCTATAGACAAATATATCACTCTTACTTTAAAGTCAAACATAAAATATCAAATCAACTTTATTATATATATCCATTATTGAAGAAGAAATTATTACTTTCCATCCCAATTTAATTTTTGTTGGTGAGGTGCAATTAGAGAAGTGGGAGGAGAATTTTCAACAAAGATAGCAACCTTCATTCCTTGAGAGCAAAATCCTTTTCCACTTGTAAAGTAATATGGTCTTTCTTCACTTAGATTGAACACTCTTCCTCTCCATGTTATGTTCAAAATGCAATCTTTTTCGATGCAACTCTCTCGTAGGTCGTTTTGTTCACTTCGAGTATGTTGTGTACCCAAAATCTATAGAAGACTAAAGTAAAAACATTATTAATAAATTTTTTTTTTTTTAAAAGTCGTATAATCTAAACTTCAATGCCAATTTGAGTATATAATTTTTTAGTTCAATAATATTAGAAAAGTATGGAGTTCTACAATCATTTATAAGAGATATGTGTTACTCTCCTCATTGTCAATTGGTTTTGAGGTGGAATCTCATATTTTCTAAGATGATATTAGAGCTCATAAAGCCCAAACAGAAAAGTGGAGAATCATACAAGCATTTATAAGAGATATGAATTACTTCATTAATTGTCAATTGATTTTGAAGTGAAACTTCATATTCTCTAACAAAGATATCACAAGCCTTTTCAATCTAAACAATAAACATGCTTATTAAATTTAAACATTCTTCTCAATCCATTCCTTGTTTGATTAAGAAAATATCAAATTTGATTATACATCTTTAAAGAAATGCACGTGTGTGGATTTTTACCAAACACGTTTGATTATCACAAAATCAAATAACTGACTTACATTAAACTAAACTTTAAAAACACACCTTTATTTATTGGTTGATCAATTCTCATATAATATATGAACCAAACTAATTTTTTCTTTTTTCAAATGTGGGATTTCATTAACTTAAAATCTTTTGATCATTAGTTATGTTGAAAAGAGTTGAGCACAACGATTTAAACTTCGAAAAATTAGGTGAATGTACAAAAATGGAAACCCTAAACATTTTTCTAACCCTTAACTCCATGAAAACTGACCAATTCAATACCCTAACCTTTTTCCTAGTCTTAATAATTTTCCCAACACAATCCATGTATTGCCAAATTTCTATCTTACAGTTATAAAAAAGCAAACTTGGAAGTAAAACAAAGTGAACCATAATGAAAAAATTGAGAGAAATCTTACCCATATAAGATTTGAAATGAAATTTGATCCAATGAGGGAAAAAAAACTCACATTGCCATTCACCAACATAGAAGTGCTCATGAATTGACCAATCAGTGAAGTTAATATTAGTTTTCCATGTATGTTTTCCCTCAACTTCACATAATAGTAACCCAGATGCTTGACCGCCACCGCCATCATGGTCATCGCCGCTGTTGCAATCCTGAACCTTTTTTCAGCTGCTTGGATTGAGATTTGAAGAAGAAAGAGGGATGAGGAAACCCTAAATAGGTCAAAAATTTCGTTCTGAAGGTGGAACAAAAATTGCATGCATTTTCATGCAATGTGTAGGCTATAATTGAGACCATTTATATTTGCATAAATTGTACAAATTCAGTTTTGAGTTAGGAATGCAACTCATAATGTGCTTCAAAGGGTTGTTTTTTAATTTGTTTAAAAAAAAGGAGTTGTTTTTTTAAAAATAAATAAATTATAAAATGTTTTTTACAAGGTTGTGAATTTTGTATTTGCTTACCAAATAATTGAAGTTTTGAATGAAGTACTCCAAAAAGAACACAATCTAATGAAAATTGAGAAACAAATCAAAAGATAGTTTTGGCCCATTTTTCAATAGGCCCATAACCATTGACGGGCAGCTCACCAAAATTTCTTTGATCTGAATTTGGAGATGGGTTTTTTTCTTCTTTAATATTATTAAATGTAAAAGATTTGTCAATAATTGATTTTTGTAAGGACGAGTTGGGGAGGGAGACCATAAGTTCAAAATCAATTTTCAGAATCGAACTTATGACTTGGTATTGAACTAAATTATCACAAAATAATGAAATTATTAGGCCACCTATACTTTTAGTATTTTTCAATAATTGATGATAATTAATAAATGATTTAGAATTAAATAGTCAAATTTTGACTTTTTTTTGTCAAACTAATTTTGACTTATCAATAAGTAATAATTAACCAACCAACTCACTCTAAGTATAGTAAAATGAATATATTTGATATTGTTTCAAACACCAATTGCTAAATTTCTCAAATCTCATGGTTCTCATTGTTTTTTTAGTTAAACAAATAATATTTAAGGTTTGAAAATATGAATATGCAATTACTTTTTGAAAATGAAATTTCTAAGTCGATGGTACATGTTAATTATTTATAGACTAAATCAACTTTGACTATATTTGTAATTGTTAAACTATTTTTATATTAATTTACTTGAATCAATTATTCAAGTAAAATGATATATGACCTAATAATTAAGAGATTACATAGATTCAAATCTCCTACTACAAATGTTATCCAATTATAAAAGAAAAATTATCCTAACAATTTACATTCTAATTATTTCATAACAGCTACTATTTCAATTTGTTGTAATTTTTACTTCAAAATTTAACAAGTGTTGCCATTTGTACTATATATATTTTATAAAAAATGTAATAATTTACCCAATAATTTTAATAAAAGAACATCAAATATCCAAGTATTCCCTAATTTAATGGAAATCAATTAAAAGAAAATGATGCCCACCTATTTGGAGAAAAATATATTGTTATAATGTCATATCGAAAATGAGAAAGATAAAAGCATTAAAAAAATTGGAAACTTGTAAGATTAATTGAATCTAGAAAATAATTGTAAATATGGTCAATTTAAAATAAATAAGTAAATATAGCCATTGAGTATTAATAAAAATATTGTATTAATAAGTATTTATAATACATAAATACTGTATTAATGAGCATTATAATATCGTATTAATGACTATGATGTAAATACTTTAAAATTTATCTACAATTGTAATTATTTTGTAAAAATAGTTTATCCACTACAATTTTTCTAAAAAAAATACAACTAAATGAATATAATTGAGAAAGATTGGAAGAATATAAATACACCTAAAATAACAAAAAAAAGAGAAGTGACCTAAAGTTAGAGATGTCCACGGATTGGACGGATACGACTTTACCCTCGCACCAATTTTAAGTCTTTATCCATGCGAAACTCATCGTTAAATTTTGGGAACAATGAGAAGATTTTCAGCCGAAAATTCGAAGGGATTTAGTTTCTATTGTCAGGAATTATTTTCAATTTACCTTTTTTTTTCTTTTTCTTAATCTTGTTTTTTACCAACTTTTTAAATTTTAATTCAATAATCTTTTTATGAGAAATATTTATTAGTTTTCAATTTGATTGTTAATTATTCATTTAAATAAATATTCCATAAACATTTATGTATAAAAGTATAACAAAATAAAAATAAAAATGGAGAAATAGGAATGAAAAATACATTCTTCATCACATCTAATTTACTTCGAGAGAATTTTTTTTTTCCATTCACTCTTCTATTTCCCACCTCGTAGGAGCGGGTCCCGGCTCCATGAAAATAACCAACATATCCACCTAAAACCAATTATATTTGTATTTAGTATAGAGTTAAGTTATATGTCTCATGAAATTAGGTAAATAAGTTAACTCAGATACTCATAAAAAAAACAGGATGAAAAAACTAAGGAACCCTGTTAAACATACAATTTCCAACATTAGTTTCTTTCTAAAGTCTATTTTATCTAAATTCTACGAATTCCCTACTTATAGTTCAGTTGGCACTGATGAGAGAGCTTTTTTTCAACATTACTTTGAACAAACGCCACAATAAAGTAGATTAACTTTTATTTTGAATAACCAAAAAAAAAAAATTTTAAAAGAACTTTGCAGTACAAATTTTAAAGTCAAATGATGATCTCAAAACTTTGATCCTATAAATGATAAAAGATTTTACAATTTCTGGAGCTATGTTTACAATTTAATGTCAAATTGAAATGTTTATCTAAATTTAAGGTACAATTTTTTAAAGTTAATTTTCCATGGCAGCTAGCCTAGCCAGCACACTAGTCTCATCAGCTAGGTTAAGATGGAATTTGGTAAAATTGATAATTAAAACTGTCAATAAGAATAAAATTTTACCGACATCTCATAAGATCTAATAATTATGAAATTTGAGGTTCAAGTTTTCATTTTCTTAATATGATTGTATAAAAAAAAAATTAAAATTTGGTAGACATTGCCTAGTCCAAGGTTAAAATTGTCATTTCCCATCTTGTAACTACAGATGTCTCATCATTAATGGATGGTTGTTTCTAGGCTTTTTATAATGCAAGTTTTGTTTTGGTCTAAAGTTGAAAAAGGTTTTCAAAAATATTTGTTTTGACTTTCATAACACTCCATAATTATTAAGCTTAAAAAAAAAAAACATTCCATAATTATTATTGTCAAGATATAATATAGATGATAATTAAAATTTTATTTGATAATTATTTGATTTTTGATTTTTTATTTTTAAAATTTAAGTTTATTTTTACTCAAATTTTCTACCAAACAATAGATCCATCTTGACTTTAAAAAGTATGTGAATATTAATCACATTTCAAAAATAAAAATAAACTTTTCGAAATTACTTTTTTGTTTCTAAATTTTGATTTGATTTTTAAAAATATAGATAAGATATAATAATCCAAGTAAGAAAAAACATATGATTAAATAATTATTAGAAACTTAAATTTTAAAAATTAAGAATAAAAAATAAAATAGTTATCAAAGGAAGCTTAAACTATCAAATTGAATTACATTTTTGTTGCCTAATCCAAAAATATCAATGATTGGATACGGCAATTATTTATTTATTTTTTTATTACCTACGAGCCTCTTTATTTTTCTGATATGATTAGGTAATATAAATGATCCAAATTCTATTAATTAATGATGTTTTTGGTTATATTTATAGGAACCTTAATGAGAAGTAGTAACCAAAATAGTTGGTGACAGATTATAATTAATTTCAATTCTTAAATATGTGTATTTTGCTCTCTGTTTGTTTGATAAAATAAACATAATTTAATTGATAGAACTTTAAAAAAAATGTTACAAAATATTATCATCGTTAAATTTTATTGGAAACTGTTACAAATTTGTTTTAAAAAAATACCAACTTAAAAAAGTAAATTAAAAATATCTTCAACGTTGATTTTTTTAAAGAAAAATGTTAGTTTTCTTTCAAATATCATAGACATTTATTTGCAAACGAGAAATTTTAATTTTGTGTTTTTAACCATTGTTTAAGTAATTGAATGGTTAGTTTAATGGTTGAAATTAATTTCTTAATATATTAATCTCTTATTGTTTTTTTCATTTATTTTATTGGAGAAGGGAATTTGAACTTATATAATCTCATGGTTTTTAGGTTGTGCAAGATGCCGTTAGAGCTCTGTTCTTGTTGTCATAAGTGTAACTTTTCTCTGTTATTAAATATTGTTAAATATGAATTACACATCAAATTGTATTCATCCTTATGATAGTTTAGATGAACCTTGTGTTAGTTTTGGGGTTAGGTTAACTAACCATGTGGGTGTGTGATTGTACTATTATATAAAGCGTCATTTGGATCTCCTTCAACCTTTGAGAGAAACGTTAGCCACCAATTTGAGAGCTCTTGATATTCATCAATGACAATTATGAGTGAGTGATCAAAATCGATCACCTCACATTCTAAACAGTGGAGTAGGTTAGTCCGAACCACGTTATATCAGTGTGCTAGTTCTACTCCTTATCCTTCCTACTTTACTTTTTATTATGATCATCTCTATTGTTTGGTATTGTTCTTGGATTTAGAGAATAGATCTGGAAATTACTCTACAAATTGGTATCAGAGCCTTTAAGGCTTTTATTCTCTGCGGTGTTAATCTTATGATATGGATAGATTAGAGGATCGTCTGAAATTCTGAAATCGTACATCACTTTGATGCATTCTGTGTAAAATTTGTCTTAAGATCTAAAATCCTCTAGTTCAATCGATGTGAGAAATTGATGCCAACATCGAGTTTTCGGGTCTTCATCGTGCGCAAAATTATCTTGCGGCTTCGTTTTCCCCTATCATTTCAGATGTGTTCAATGATGGCAAAATCTCGATCCTCTGTTCTTTAGGTGTCGATCTGTGGTGGCTTGCTCGGTCTGTGAGTCCGATTTATAGCAAGTGTGTGGCATTTTTTAGATCGGCAAATCGGTGGGTTTCAATGAATTTCGACGCCGTCTCAGACGTTTCTACGATCGATTTGAGCATTTAAGATCCTGGCGTTTGTTTTTTTATGAATCTGGGATTTCGGCAGCCATTGTGAATCCAGAGTCGACGAATCTGTAACAATTTTATTGACTTTTTTTTTTTTTTTTTTTTTTAGCGCGTTTGGTATAATCAACAAATTGATTCGCATTCTGAAGGTTTTGTGAAAATCGACCTTGAGGTTTTGGTATAATCAGCAAATTTTCATTAGATATTTGTCGGACACTCCATCGACGATTGAATATTTGAGTTATAGTGTATGAATATTCAATTCTTTTGAAGAGTATGTGGAGTTTATGATCAACTACTTCAATTTCCTTTTAGATTTCTGATTTTGTAGCTCTTTGTGGATACAGATCAAGTGTGTTTTCCCCAAATTTGATCTATGGAATGAAATCAATAGATTTCATTTAAGGTAGTCAATATTGAGTTTATTTTTCCTAACTGTCATTTTTTAATAAATTGCATTGCAAACATGAGGTTATTGGCCGTATCCTTATGATTTTTAAGATTTTTTTTTTAAGGATTATCATTAATTTTGAGCTACTGTTATGAGATTTTGAGCTGGATATTCTAAGTTATTGGCTGGAAATTTATTGTTGAGTTGAAATTATGAATTTGAATTGCTGCTTTAAGATTTTTTAGCTGAAAATTGTTGTGGCATGCTAATTTTTTATTCTATGCAATAAATTGGTAATTAAAGTTGTAGCTAGGATTTTGTTTCAGGCTTGTTGCTTTTAAATTGCGAGCTGAAAATTACTCTGGGCATGCTATTGTTGAGAAAATTTTGAGCCAAATTTTTTGAAATTCTAAGACTGATTATTGTGATAGCTGCTTTATAATCTGTATTGGGTATTTGTTTGGTTGACTAGTCGTTTGTATTGTTTTCGATTTGAGGCTTGCTTGTATTTTCTGTGTTTCACTGTTCTTTTGAAATTTTGATAATCTGCATAAGATGTCTGCTAGATTTCAGTTAGACAAATTTGATGGGTCAGGAGACTTTAGTTTGTGGAAAAGGAAATTTTTAGTGCAACAGAAAATTGCAAAAGTCTTATATAATTGATAGCTCTCAATTAGAGCATATTTTAGGCTATAATAGTTTACATTATTCGAAAGATTAAAGGAAATAAATGGACGATAATAGTAAATTGCGAGTAAAAACCAATGGAAGTTGCATGCATTCACAATTTAGAATCACAAGCGCAGTTTTGCGGTTTAAGTATAAGTATTGAATAAATTGCGCTAAAATATTATGCAATGTAGGAATACGCAGAACGTTTATGTAGAAAGGACGAATCAATGCAAACGACGATCCACTCAGCGGAATCACACATTTACAAGGAAGTCGTGTTCGAAGAATCATGCCAACAAGGAAACAAATAGAGAATCAATCAAGTAATTAAGAGGGCGTCAATCAAAGAAATCCCAGCAAAATCAAGAGATTCTGCATTAATGAGGATTTTTCAGTTCACCTAAACTTGCTAACAAAGTAATTCATCTCTATAAATAGCAAGAGGGAAGCCATGGTCAGGTGAGCTGGCCAAAAGCCAATTTTAAGGAAAAGCATCTAGTGGTGTTTGTGGGAGCCGATGACAAGGAGACTGCACACTTTACAACTGCACTAATTCCAACTTTCTATTGTTTTTCTTAGGAGTAGTAATAAAATTGGTTGATTTTATCTTCTGCTTGTGTTTATTGCTAGGTTGCGCTATAGAATTTTTTTGTGAGGATTCATTTGTAGAAGCATGTTAAGAGTGTAGGTTATTATGTTTTACACTGCTGCATTTTTTATTTAATATACATGATCGATTAGCTACCCACGCATTTAGCCTGCAGTGAGTTTGGAAGAAGGAACTGTAGAATGATCTAGTATGCTACGTTAGGTTAGGTGAAAAGCTTTTCACCATTCAAAGTGTTAGGAATAACCTTACTAATGCTTGCATCACCCTGAGTTAGTATGGAGATCGCAGCGGAAGCTGGGTTTGCCATAAATCATTAAGTGCGGAAGTACTTATTAGAATAGGGAAGCATGAAACTTGATAACTAGTCCCACACCCTTAATATCTTCGCTGTCTTTTTATCACTACTCATTGCATTCACGTTTAATTATTCTTAGCATTCATGTTTAATCATTGTTTGCATTCATAATTAAAACACATAAACAACTTCAAACCCATTATTTACTTTGTTCGCATAACTCTCACATTAATAGTATTAGTTTTAGACATCAATCCCTAAGGAGAACGATAAAATATAAATACTTATCACTTGTTGCATTCTGGCCACATATACTTACGCATAAGCAATTTCAAGTCACACTTAGCAATAGGATGAACTATGAGTTAATTACTGTACATTTATACTAGCACCTAGAACACAAATCAATAATCCTCCTAAGTGGCTTCTAAATATGATTGAGGATGAAAAATTAGAGGCATCTGAGATAGCCTATAGCACCATCATCCTTCATTTATCTGATAATGTTCTGAGGAAGGTTAGTAACATAGACGATATAGCCACTTTGTGGTCCAAACTGAAAGAATTCTACATGTTTAAATCATTATCCAATAAAATTTATTTGAAGGAAATGATATTTAGGTTTAGGATGGATCATTCTAAGGGTTTAGAGGAAAACATTTGCGTGTTCAACAAAATTTGTGACGACCTGGCCAATACTAGGGAGAAGCTTGATTATGAGAATCAAGCTATCATTCTCCTAAATTTGTTATCCGAAAAATACATACGGCAGAGATACTTTGACCATAGATATCCTTTTAGATTCATTGAGATCTAGAGAGTTGGAGATGAAAATAAAAAAGAAAGATTCTGAGGCTTTGTTTGCGAAGATTAAGTCTTCTAAAGGCCAAGGCAGTTCGTCAAGTAAATTGAGCTCTAAGTTTGATAAAGGGAAAACACCATTAGAGTAGAAGATAGTTACTTGCAATTACTGCAAGGAAGATGGTTATACAAATTATGAATGTCCCATTCTAAAGAGGAAAGGTAAGTTACCTATTCGAATTTTTGATGATTCAGCTAATTTCCTCCAAAATTCTGATTCGGGCGAGTTGCTCTTGGCCAAAAATTCTAAAAATTTGGACCCTTTGGATAATTTTTCGATCATGGACTCTGGTTGTTCTTTCCACATGTCCCATTTTGATCACAATTTTGAAAACTTGAAAATTTTGAATTATGGCAAGGTATGGTTGGCAAATAACCTTCAGCTTGAGATTAAGGGAGTAGGTTTTGGTCGATTTAGCATGGATGATAGTTTTGTAAAGGTGCTAACAGATGTGAAATTCGTTCTAGGCTCTGGCACCGGGATACTTCAAAGGATATTCTAGTTTAAGTGCTTCCAGCGGCCTCGAACCAGGGATCTCTAGAGGAAGCGTGCCTTGAAGTCCTTACCTTCAATCGCTCGGCTGCCCCTTGGGGACCATTAGGTGTTTTGGATGCTGCTGGCTATAGCTACTCATCTTGAAATGGATTACTCTCTGTGAGTAAGAATGAGAAAATTAAGTTGTCTAGAAAGCTTTTAAATGGTTTATACATTTTGTAAGGCAAAACTTTTCAGCACGAGATTGATGTAGTATCTGATAAATTTGAAACTCCATTTGAAAATTTGAAAGGTTCTTCACCTGAAGTTAATTGTGTTGTTGATAAGTAGTTGAATTCTGATATTGAGTTTCTGATGAATGTTTGATTTTTGATTCTGCTTATGCATATGAAAATATTTTTGTTGAGCCTTCAATGCTTGTCAGTGACATTGCAAATTCTAATCGTATCTCTGGTCCTTCTGAACCCGAGGATGTTCTTGTTAGTTTAGAGTGCAACGTTTAGTTGTTGGATATGGAGTTAGCTTGTTTGTTGAATTTTTCATGTAGGATGTTTGTGGTGAGACCTAATATTTGTTTGCTCATTGTCTATTATTGCTGGTTCGTGATTAACTTCGATTTAGAGGGTATTGTATACTCTCGTTCCGATGCAGATTAGTTTGCTTTCGGTTACATACATGAAGAGGGGATACATATTC
Organism: Sechiopsis laciniata; assembly: GCA_037833695.1. Taxonomy (NCBI): domain Eukaryota; kingdom Viridiplantae; phylum Streptophyta; class Magnoliopsida; order Cucurbitales; family Cucurbitaceae; genus Sechiopsis; species Sechiopsis laciniata. Next base: position 26,321 of record JBBMKA010014667.1, read on the forward strand.
TTGAAGTGTTCTTGATGTCCTTTCTTTGTTTGTTTTCTTGTATGTATCCTCATTGTTGGGCTTTTATTACATTGATCAGTTTGATTTTTCCATGATTGTTTACTTTTTTGCAAGAAATCTGTTTGATTATTCTATTTTCAGAAAGGTTGTTAGTACTGATTGTTTCGTCCTGATTCTGTTGAGTTTGGATGATATTCTGATGTCTACTAGTAGTTTTGTTAAAGTTATGTAGTTTGAAGATTTCTTGATTTGTGAGTTTGATATGGAAGAAGTTTGTGTGTTTTTGGAGTATTTGTTTGTGCTTCTGTTTCTTGCCATTCTGTTTAGCACAATTTGAGAGTTTGTTTAAGCAGTTTCATGTTGTTTCTAAAGAGTCAGTTTCTACTTGTAAGAACCCGACTCTAAAACAGTCATAAAGGTAGTTTTTACTCAGCATGCATGGATTTAAATCATGTAAAATCCGACAATTAAATCATTCAACTGGAAATCAACATTTATTAGCAAAGCAACAAACCAAATAAAACATGGTTCAAAACCAAAACAATTGAAATCCTCTGGCCAGAGTATATTAAAACATTTTGAAAACAGGTTCCTTAAAACAACCTAACATGCTGAATCTATAAATAAATGAAAGAGACGATGCAATAGACTCTTATGACCCATCAGCTCCTCCTCTAGCCACCTCGGTGTTGTCCCAAGTTACCTGGTGGAAAAAACCACAGAATAAGGGTGAGTACAAAGGCACTCAGTAAGAATTCCCAGTCGGGGTACAGTACGCAAGTCACATCATCTAGCATCCTAGCATACAAGCAATTCGAACATCACAAAGGCAGTCTCAACACAAGTACAATCACAACATGCTCAAACCTCGAGAGTCACTAACTCTTGGCTAAGGATCCACTACGGATCTCCAAATGGGTTATCAATATAACCCCCAAAATCTCGAGAGTCTCTAACTCTCGGCTAAGGTGATCAGCTCACTATGCTAATCCTAGACACTTAGGAGAGTACCCAAGTGTCGGGCTCTAAACTGAACAGAAAGGTGTACTCATACATTAGCACGAGGGAGCTCTCCTCCCGGCATCTAATGCCCATACGCACACATCGCATGCTCCTGCTAACCGGATAAATGTAGGCCTACACAAACTATGCCAGTCCAGGTACGCATGCTTAAGACTCGGAAAGGTATCCACTGATCCACAGCATGCGGGAGGCCCTTGGCACCATACTGTGGCAACCTGTTCACACCAACGGCTGAAGCTAAGGGTCGTCCCAAGACAGACTTGCACCAAGGAAATGACCCAGCTCTAACGTGCCACAAACTAGGCTTAAGCTGAGGTGGTAGCTACTCCACACTCAGCTGCAGAAGGTAACGAATCTGTCCTCACAGCCCGACCGGTGGGGACTCGTACGTTGGTCCACTCTCAGCCTCTAGATGATGACAACCTAATAGGATCTAGCTAAGAGAAAGTACCCTAGAACTAACAGAGTTCAACAATAGTATTGCACAATAAAACATACAGAATATCACAATCACAAATACAAAGCAATCACTGCAAACAGAGTAGTGTAATCCAGGGTACATCAATCTACATGCCAAGTCCTATCAGACAAGTCATACATTCCTATCGACTAGCACGTGACCATACATCAAAAAACTTGTAAAAGCTTATCCACTAACATGTTCATACAACAGATAACCTACAAGAGCCTATCCACTAACATGTTCATTAAACAGGTAAGTAGTAAACAAACAACCTATCCACTAGCATATTAAGTAAACAGGACAAGCAACCAAACAGAACCTATCCACTAACATGTTCATACAACATATAACCTACAAGAGCCTATCCACTTACATGTTCATTAAACAGGTAAGTAGTAAACAAACAACCTATCCACTAACATATTAAGTAAACAGGGCAAGCAACCAAACAGAACTTATCCACTAACATGCTCAGCAAAACAGTAACAAACAACTAGGAGGCCATCAGTGGCAAGTGCAGAGTCCACACAACCCTGACGATGAATCCTTACCTGAAACACACAGAACAGACAATATCGAAATATGCTCCTAGATCTGCAGAGAACCAACCACGAATAACAACCTAGGAAACAAATATAGAAGTATTAATTAATAAACAAGCAGCTTAAAAAACCCTAAGCTAACAAGATCGACCGGCTCGGGAAAAAGGGAAATTGCCCAAACCGATAAGACAAGGGCCTCGGCAGCAAAGGGGAACGACACAACGCATGCGGGACTGCTGGCTACGGGCGAGACCGAGAGCAGACAAGCCTCGGTGTGGGCGAGGGGATGTGGCTGGCACGGCGAGGCGGTGAGGGGCCACGAGCATGAGCGTGCGACAGTGGCTGTGCGGGCGAGAGGCTACGGCTAGGCGTGTTGCTACGCGAACGGCTGCGTCGTGCAGCAGCGAGCGAGCGAGCGAGGGGGCGAGCGACTGGCGATCACACAGGCGATCGGTGTGTGCGGTGCGACGAAGGCGTCGGTGGCTCAGGCTGTGACTGATCGACTGCTGGTGCGTACGAAGGGCAGCAACAATGCTGCGATTGGTGAGGGTCGGTGATGCAGAGCTACGGCACGGGTGCGTGCAAGATCGCAAGGGCAACGATCGGCGATCTCGGCAGCGATGGTTAGGCTGCTCGGCAAGGGCTCAGCTTTGAAAGATCGGCGAAGGAGAAGGAAGTTCTCGGTGGGGGTTTACGGCAAGAGAAGGAGAGGAAAAGCTGGCCTTGAGTTTTCTTTCCTGTTGATCGATCAATCACCTTAAAACAAGGGAAACCCCTTTTTCTTTTTAATTCTTTTAATTAAAACCATTAAACTCAAAACCTCTTCTTCTCAAAATGACCCCAAAGCTTCCATCCTGCAAAACTAACCCTGAAGCCATGTAAATCACAAAACAAGCCTGGTCTTAGTTAAATGCAAGAGCGGTCTTGAAACTCAACAAATTACCAAACTAACCCTATGGGTAAAATGACTAAAATACTCCTGAAGGCTAGAACTGCCCTAATGGCCCAACGAAACAACCGAATCACAAGAGAAACATACCTGGGGAACCGGGATGAAAACCTGGGCCGTTACAATACTAGTTTTGTTGACTCTAGTTTCTTCATTTGCTTTGATTCCATGTTACTTGGCAACTTTTGTGTTTTTTATTTGTCTGTTTTCGAAGATGTTCTTTTGAAAACAGGTTCAGGTTGCTGTTAGTGGATTCAGTTCACCATCCTACTGAAGTTCTAAATTTTGAAGTTTGAGGTCTTGAAGACCGTTCTGATTTGCTCGTGCCGAACAAAGTTATGATCAAGTTTTTCCTAGAGTTATGATATTTTGATGCCATTTTTTATATGTACTTCAAGAGGGTAATTTGTTAAATATAAATTACACATCAAATTGTATTAACCCTTATGGTGAGTTTAGATGAACCTTGGGTTAGTTTTGTAGGTTAACTAACCGTGTGGGTGTGTAATTGTGCTTTTATATAAAGCACCATTTGGGTCTCCTTCAACTTTTGAGAGAACCCCTAGCCACCAATTTGAGAGCTTTTGATATTCATCAATGACAATTATGAGTGAGTGATCAAGATCGATCACTTAACATTTTGAACAGTGGAGTAGGCTAGTTCGAACCACTTTACATCAGTGTGTTAGTTTCTACTCCTTATCCTTCTTACTTTATTTTTTATTATGTTCATCTCTAAAACTTGGTATTGTTCTTGGATTTAGAGAATAGATCTGGAAATTACTCTATAAATATTAACTTAAACTAGCAATATTTATCGCTTAATTTTATTCTTAGTTGTAATGTATTTTAAATTTTAAATTTTAGTGTTATATTAATCATTGATGGGAAGAAACTTACAAATGAACTACAATTTTTATTTTATTTTATATTATTTTATTCTTTTAAAAAAATTAGTGTTAAGGTGGATGCAAATGATAAACGAAACAAAAGATAATATAAATCTAAATTTTAAACTAATACGTGTCATCAAGAATTTATTTTCCATCATCAAACTTCCACATTAAATTCACACATTTGAACAGGTAAATTATTTAAATAATTCAATTTAGTAAATTATTCGACAATAAGTTATCATTCAACCTTACAAAAATGAATAAGTCTCTATTTCAACTCACCCATTTAGACTTTCAAATTCATCCAAACAACAATATTTATTTATTTATTATTATTTTTTTTGTCAGTCTTTGAAGCTTGTTTGATCAGATTGTTACTAAGACATTTCAAATGTTAATCATATGTTTGTTCTCATTAATTTTCATGGAAAAAAATTATATAAAAAAAAATAAATAACCATTTTCGAGTGAGAATATTTTTAAAATCTATTTTTGAAACTCAATAACATATTATTCAAACACAATTTTAGAATTTTCCATCCAAAATTTAATATTAAGAATACTTTCTAACACACTTAAAAGGTCATTTTTAAACTTTTTTAAACTAAACAAAATTTTAACCATTTTCATCTAAGTTAGCCATAAGAATATTTTAAAAACTTTTCAAACTTAGGTAAGTTTTTTTTTTTTTTTTTTTCCTTTTTAATAATTTAGTCATTTACATATACAAATTAAAACATCATTTACTATGTAAAATTAAAACATCATTTACTATGTAAAATTAACTTTGAATTCCCTTTTATATAGTAAAAAATGATGAAATTGATCATGAAAAATGGTAGGGGCGTGAGTAGAGATGTCCATATTTACATGGAGACTCGCTCTGGATGAAATGCGAATCTCCGTTTCAACATGACATTGGTGAGGGAGAAAAATTCTCCGCAAGCTAAATGACAATTGAATGTATTTTTCATCTTCGTTTCCCCAATCTTTGTCCAATTTATTTATTTTTTAATTTTTAATTTTTTGTAAGATTTTATTTTATTTTTCATATTTACCAATTTAATCTTTATTTTTGTAAAAATCTTTATTGAAATGATGATTGTTCTGTAAGAATTAACTATCTAGTTGAAAACTAATATATACTTTTAATTAAAATTTAACTATTTGAAAATTTTATTAAGAAAATATATGTAAATATTAAAATTAAGAAAAAATAAATAAATATAAGTGAAAAACTTTTCAGTAAGGAACTCGATCCCCACCAATTTTCGGCTGAGAATCCTCAACCCGATCCCTGCAAAGAAAAGCAGTCAATTTTGTGGAGAAGAATATAGTATTTGGTAGTGGGGACGGAAAAGTCGTCAATGTTTTTTTGTATTTTATTTTTAAATATAAGCCATAGAAGTTGAGTAAAATACAATGATAAATAATTAATATTAAAAATACATAATGTTGAGTAAAAGGCTCACATTTTTAGGAAAAGCTTAGAAAATATTAGAGGTTGGAATATAGAATGTTTTATGTCATTTAAATATTTGAAATGAATTATAATTAAAATTCATAACGAAAGGATAGAAAATTTTAAATCATAAAATTTAGAATTTAAAAGATTTAGCAACTTTCAACTTTTACTATAAATGTAAACTTTTTTAATCAATTTTTCCTGAACACTAACTTCTTTTTCACTTTCTCACTCAACTCATAGCTTTTTAAATGCTTTTCCATTTTCAAAACATCTCAAATTATTGACGTTAAATCTAAGTTGTAATGAATTCATGTGTCGTTTCTCAAAAAAAATAAAAAAAAAAAAAATTTATTTGTCAGAATTGATATTAAATCGATTTATGTAACCTTAAAATTCCAGAAGTTAAGGCCCCGTTTGATAATCATTTCGTTTTTTGTTTTTTTTTTATTTTTGAATTTTGGTTTTTTGTTTTAAAAAATAAAAATCGTATATGTTTGATAACTCATTTTAGTTTTCT
>JBBMKA010014677.1:0-32164 GCA_037833695.1 Sechiopsis laciniata
ATAATAATACATTATTTCATTTATTAATTATTTTATCACAATGACATACACTATTTTTTTTACTAGAACTCAAGTTTCCATTATGAGTTGATTTGAAACTTCTATTGATATTGCAGTATAAAGGCTCCTATGAGAAAATTAAAAATTAAATTGTTTATGGGGATTCTAAAGCATAGTTGAAAAGTAAATTGTTTACTTATAAACTTGAATAAATACTGATCATCATTAGGATCACTTGTTATAATTCAAAGGAAAAACTTATTTTCTTGATATGTTTTCTTAGGAGATTTCTCATGTATAATAAAGAAAAGAAAAAAAAAAAAAACTTATGATTAACAACTAAGAACTTTGTCCATAATAGAAAATTAGTAAATGCTATGAATAGTTTTCAATCAGTACCACAAACAGTGTTCAATAAGTACCTTTGAAGGTGTGCTCCCCTCAAGATCTCAAGTTTGAGTCTCACCTGTGAGATTTATTTGTAGGCATCTCCCATGTCTTATTCCTTTGATGCATCGTGGTGCCTGGCCTAGGGACAGACATGGTTATTTCGAATATAGTGGAGCGAAACTCAAAAATCGGTATAATTTCAATCATTGCTACAAACAATTTTTAATTAGTGAAGGATGTAGTTTTCAATCCAGAGATGGTGAAGGGTAGAATTAGAATATAAAAAAAGCTCAAAATTCTTCTGTGGATGAAAAATTTCTTAAACTGGTATAGTTAAAATAGACAAAGTTGTCACGAACAAATTCCCAAAATTTGTTAGTTGATACCCACATATTGTGTAATTTGTTGCAAATGAGTGGCCTACAATTCTTTATTCTATTATATTTTGGATCTAAATTTCCAAGAATGAATCTATATTTAGGTAATTATTACTAATTAAAGTATTGTAGAACACTATAAAAGGATATCCCTCATGTAATCAAACAATTCATCCATTGGCAAAAAGAAACACTGCAAAAAGGCAAGAAAAACGGTTATAAAAAAGAACAAAACAAAATGGCCAAGAAAATGATTGCAGTGTTTCTTGTATGCATTGTGGTGGTGGCTGCATTGCAATTTTCTAGTGCCAATAATGTTGAGGAAAAAGAGGCCAAATTTGATGCTAGATTCAAGTCTTGCTTCAATACTTGTGAGAAGGAATGCCTTGCCAATGGCAAAGGTCAAAGCTTTTGTGAAGTTAAATGTGATGAAGATTGTGATGAAAAGGAAGTTGCAGGTTTACTCTTTCTTTCCCCATTAAAATATCATTTTGATCTCTTTATTTTGAAGTTTAAGTTTGGTCGTTATGGTTTCAAATGCTAATCGATAGTTATATACTTTTAGGAAAATTTATTAGACTTGAAAATAATTATAATACGGTTATTTTAAGGAAAGAAATTAGCAAATATAATTATAGATATTAATTAGTATTGTCACATTTTTTTATAATACTCGTATTAGTGAGTATTTATAATATAATATTAATGATTATGAATGCAAATACATTAAAATTTGCCTACATTTATAATTATTTTGTGAAAATAACTTATGCGATAAAATTTTTCAAATTATAGATTCAAAAGTTAGAATTCTCTTTAATTTTATAAAATCTAAAATATAGTTTATATTGTTCTTAATTAATGAAATTAAGTATGTAACATTTTCTTATCTATTTATAAATGAGGTGCTTTTTTGTATTTTGTTGATGATGTGAGTTCAAAAAATTGATTGGATAAAAATCTAATTGTTCAATTTCTAAAAGAAGAACATTAAATCAATAATTTCCTATCCATTTTTGTACCATTAGCTACTTAACTCATAATGTTATAATTAGCACATAAATAGCTAACTATTACACATTTAATTCACTTCCGATTATGAATGTTTTTTAAATTATCAAACTATAAAATCAATTTGTAATTTTTTAAACTAGAGAAACTAAAATTTAAGTTTCTGAACAAATTTTTACTTTGACCTAAAAATTACTTTCTATTAGTCTTTCTTTTATGAATTTTAGAAATATGTTAATATTGTGTCTTTTTTATTGATTTTTCTTAATTCAACAACATTTGGAACTTGAACTCTAACCAATTGTTATTATCAGTTCAATTGTTATTATCTAATATATAATGTCACTCAAGTACTATTTCCTTTAGCAAAATTATTATTATTAAAGAATTGCCCGATTATTGATCAATTATATACTATTTTTATCTCACATTAATTTAAATTGTTGTATTGGATTTGCAGATAAGTTGAATCTCAAGCTACCACAATGAGCAATGGAGAAAAAACAAAGAGCTCTCGAGAATGATTTGATTTGACAAGGATCTTGTACTATTATATTAAAATCAAGTTTGTGAAGAACAATTAATAAACTTCTTCCTTTTTCTATCTCTTTTTTATAATGTGATATTTGAATATTTCAATTTCTAAAATTCTTTGCAATTATTGGATTCTTGATAATAATGGCTATGGTCTAGACCTCAACTCACCTTTGATGAATGTAGTTTATTGCTACCTTCAACTATCATTATAACTTTTAAGTTTATTTCAATCTTACATTATATTTTATCAACAAAGTTCAGAAAGAAAAAGTAATTTATCTGAAAAAATTAGTATGTAATTATTCATATACATTCCTTACATACACATTGGTAAACCCCAACCATTTTTTGAAGTGGTTACACACAAAAATTAAGCATGAAACACATACATACCATTAAAGCATGAAAACTTATAAAAGCTAATTCTATGAATTAACATACTTATAGAGTAAAATAAATTTGGAGTGTTAAACCAGTATTATCAGCTTAATTAATTTATCTTTCTTTATGCTAATCTTTATTTAGAGAATTCTGTTTCTTTTTTTTTTTGTTGAGTACATAGAGAATTCTAATTTGATATAAGAAATATTATTCTCTTTGCCTCACTTCTTTGGTGAATGGTATCAGACCTTAGGTCTACAATGGAGTCGTTGCCAGGTATCTCTACCATTCAACCTCTGCTTGCTTCAACTTTCTGTCCCTCCTCAAGTCAATCTGTTACTTGTCCCGTTTTCGTCGATCTCCCGGTCCCCCTTTAGTCTTTCACCCAAACTTTTCGCAACCTCGACCTCCAATCTACTGATCTCTGGTTTCCCCTTTAGTCTTTCACTTGACCCCAAGGGATGGTGCAGTAGTTGAAGATTTGGGCTTTCAGGGTATGCTCCACTTAAGGTCTCAGGTTCAAGACTCACCTGTGGCATAACTCCTTTGATGTCTCCGGTGTCTGGCCTATGGAGGGTGTGGTTACCTTTCAACAAAAAAAAAAAAAAAAAAAAACAAACTAAAGTCTGAATATCCTCTTTATCACCCTCTCCCATTGTTGAACCCACTAGCTGAGTTAAAAGCCGCCATGGATTGCATACCTATATCTACACCCATGGCATAGTTCGACACTTCCCCATCCATAAACGATGATGATTTGTTAGCCAATCCTACCAATATAGAAGCGAAGTGGGAGCTCAACAATATTGCACACTCACAAGACAAGATATTGAGTTCGTAGTGAAAAAAGTCTCTCAATTTCTTCACCCCCTGAACTCATCTCACTATTTATTAAGAATATGCAATTAATTCGTTCCAAGCATTTATAAGAAGATATATGCAAGCATACGCATTCCATTCCATTATTATCAAGTGATAAGATATAAATCATTCTCCACAGGGATTGAACTACTCTCTAAGATTTGTGTTACTATAAGAAAGTCTACAATGGTTTTATCTCAATCATAATAGTAACTAAAGTATGTTAATAACCAAATAGATGTTGTTAACCTTAAGGACATGACAGCAAGTAAAGCAATGATGGAGAATTTAACAACATGCAATAATCTAAACTTTACTAACACTCAACTAACAACAATCTTAATGTTAACAGAGTTCAAAATGCGACTAAATAAACTTAAGAAAACGGGTGTAGAAAACAATGGATAAATTGACTGACTTGAGATTAAGGTTCAGATTAAGGCATTGGAATGCAACTAAAATGTACCAGGGGTAAGGTATAAGTAAGACGTAAGCTCCACACTACATAAAGTCAAACGCTCTCTCTCAAAATGCATTAACATGGAACTCGAACTCTCATTCAAAATTCACAATAGTAAAATAGTGGACCGTGTGCATTATTGGGATGAATATATCTAGACTATTCCTTAAACATATCTCTAGACCTTACATGAAACACATGCTTTACTAAAATAACGATCATGAATAGCTCTACAACTCCCTCTTATCCCGGATACATGCAAAACATTCACTCCCCTTCACTATCAGCTTTTTACACTTAGCTAAAATTCATTGCGAAACAAAAAGAAAATAGGGTAACAATTGCGGTGGGCATTTATCAACTAGAAACGAAAACAACAAGCAGACAACTTCAAACGAAATCAACCAATGATCAAACAAGAAAAACACACCATTCTAGAAAGTTAAAACACGATAAAGCAACAAAACACAGAAAAGAACATCGAAGTTATAATTGAACGAATGAGTTGGAAACAACTCAAAATACAAACACCTAATTATCCAAAGGATTTTAGCAGAAGTCGAAAATGCAGAAAACAAAAGTAATTAAGGAAATTCGAATGTTCTAACATGTGTAGCTGAAAATAAAGGAAGAACACATGTACTCTTAAAATAAAGGAAATTTGAATGTTCTAACATCGCAAAATTTTGAGATGTCCTAATTCGACTAAGTCCTTGATTCCTAATGCATCAAACATCGCTTCTCCGCCTGTAATCTCTTGGTGCTAAGCTACCGACATTCCCAGCCTTTAATCTCATTTGATGCTAAGCTACCGACATTTCCATCTCCTACAAGTTTAACAAGAATCATCGAGACTTTGGGATCTTAAAGTTTAATAAAAATAGCTTCAAATTTTACTCTTAAAACTCTTAGGTTTCCTAAATTTTCAATCATAGCCCTTAAATGATCGTGCATTGTATTCTTGTGTAAAATTCCACAATTTCATGCAGTTCTATCAAAATGTTCTACTAACGAGCAAAACAATATGGAATGCGCCCAAACAAAGGATCAATTAACTCTATGATTGAGAGTTACTAGTGACTAGGCCAGTTGTCCCGACAATCGAATGAGCACCAGTGGTTACTGTACGTTCTATTTGCCTCTTCCATTTTTTTACTATATGCAGGCTAGAGGATCGAATCTCTAATCTGAAGGTCGTTAGTATGTCCTCTTCTTTTATGACTTTTTTTTTGTTAATTTGAATGTTTTTATATTATTAACTCATATTTTGTAGAAAATTGAGCAAGTAGGGTGTCTAAAGAAATTATATTGAAATACAGTTTCAATCTCGGTTCAGGTTGATGATACATTGTTATTTTTGTTAGACAAACTTTTTCAGAAATTATAGCATGTACTATTTATTTTAATTCTTGTTCATATTCATAGCATAGGTTTCTTTGTTGATGATTGACAACCTATTACTTTCAATTGAATAAATGACCGTTAGATTTAGGTAATAATATGATCAACACGTATTTGCATATAGAAGAAGAACTTTCTTTTTCATTTATGTAGATTTTACGTTCAATATGTCCCTAATATATTTCCACATTCAATAAATTTCATTTTAATTTATATTGTTCATGTAGATTGCACGTTCAATGTGTCCCTAATATAAATGAGATAGTCTTCATTCAGTGTAGTAGATAAATTTTAAATCAAGAGATGGTAAAGGATAAAATTAGAATATAAAAAAACGCTCAAAATTTTACTATGAATAAGTTACGTTTAAAAAAGTGCTATAATTAAAATAAATAATAAAAAATTGGGATGAATAGCAAATTCCCTACCTCTAATTTTAAATGTTATGTGGGTATATTTTGATTACCAAATGATTTCTTTAGAACTTTTAATATTGCAAATATTCCTAATGCAATATATATCTGGTGTGTTTTTCTATGCTAATTATTTATGTGTCTGTTGTAAATGAATGGATACCATTCTTATTTCACTACACAACCGATTCAATAGCCGTAAATTACTTGGTAGCTTCAAATTTTAGGACAAGTTGTTAATAACAAACCTAAATTTAGCTTTTTTATAACCCTATAAAAAGACTTCTAATCTTTCCAAACATTCATCCACTCGTAAAAGGAAATCATTCTAAAAAGGCTTTAAAATCTAACCAAATTTTAAAGCCCTACCAAAAAGCAAGACAAAAAAATTAAAAAAAAATGGCCAAGAAAATTGTTGCAGTGTTTTTGATGTGCATTATGGTTGTGGCTGCACTTCAATTTTGTACTGCCAATGCTGATGATAAAGAAGCCAAATGGGAGGCCAAATTTGACACCAAGTTTAAGTCTTGCTATGAAACTTGCGAGAAGGAATGCATTCAAAAGGGCAATGGCCAAAGCTTTTGTGAAGTTAAATGCGATGAAGATTGTGGTGAAAAGGAAGTTGCGGGTACATCTTTTGTCTCGGGCACTAATTAACTCGAAAGAAAATCGATAAGTTGCTTTAAATTTAATTGTATCAACTAATTATTCTCTCACTTGTGAATTTAGAAATTTTAAAAAATTTAAAAATGATCAACAAGTGGAATATAATTAGAGTTCATATAAATCATATGTTTACAAGTAACATATACTGAAGAGTTAATTCATTAATTCATTATTAACTACGTTATATGACTCTAATACCATATTAATTAGGGGAATTCATGTATAGCAAAAAAAAAAAAAAATACTAACCTATAGTCAATCAATTCGTTGATAGATTTAATCACGGAAGTAGAAGGGCAAAAAAAAAAATATATATTAAAAAATACAAGCACATTAATAAACAAATTATTTTGAAAAAAAATGTTATAATTATAATATGTGGCCTAAAAGACTATCCATAGCAATTTTCATATTAATTACCAAAAGTTTAATCTAATAATAATAAAGTTATTGATTAATTTTAGGATTTAGAGTTTTATGCAATATGATGTAGCCTCCATTTGCTTTAATTTTTTTTTCTTCAATTTGCCTGTATTCATTTTGCATACTTTTTTTCATACAACTAATATCTCATTCCAAAAAATAATTTATGAATTATAGTTCACATAATCATGTGTTTAGGAGAAACATCCACATTTTAAATTTATCATACAAATTTTACAAGACATGGGAAAAATAATATTACAAATGTGACATAATTTAAATGATAAACAATTTAACTTCTTTAAAAGACTCAGTGTTCTTATTTGTATAAGATTAATTTTTTGTTTTTGTTTGAATTTCTTATTCTTATCGTTGTTCAAGACTTATGTATCCATGTCAATATTTAAAAAGAGAGGGAAAGAATAATGAATGATATTGTTGCTCATTATGATTTTTTTTCCCTTAAATCTTCTCATGTTAGTATAAATTATTATATATTTGTTTTACAGATAAGCTTCACATCGGGCTGGTACATTGAGTAATGAAGAACAAAAGATAGAAGAGCTATTGGAGAATGATCAAATATTATAATGTATTAAAATCTAAGTTTGTAATAGGGGTTGAAAACTTCCTTTCTCCTCTTTAATTTATATGATTATTTGAATAATATATAAAGCTCTTCTTTGGTGTCACTCATATATGTGAATTGATAGTATCATGGAATTATTTTAATTCCAAAGAAAAAATAATGAGAATTTATCATCAACAACACATTATATCTCTTGTATTAGATTGTAGCATAATTTCTAAAATAATTCATTAGCACATAAATTTCTATCAATGATAGAACTCAACTAGTGATAGAACTCAATTTGGAGTTCTATCACTGATAGAAAACTTAAGTAGTGATGGAATGAGTCTATAATTGATTAAGTTCTATCACTAATAGAACTCAACCAGTGATAGAATTCAATTTCAATTTTCTGCTACAAATATGAATTAGTTTTGATTTTGTGCTATAGATAGAAATATTTTGCCTTTTTTTTGTTATACATGCAAAATCCCCAAAAATAATTCTATTTTCCCATAGACGGTTGATTAATTCATTCTATAATAGCCAATAGAATTAATTTTAATCACTATGATGTATGAGATGATAACTAAATCCCCACATTTTTAAAATTTAAGTTTGTATTTATTTAAATTCTCAACATATAGTTTCATCTTCTCTAGGAAGTATGTGAATTTTAATCAAATTCAATAAACCGAAACTAGAAATTGGTAGCTATTTTTTAGGCCCCGTTTGATAATCATTTGGTTTTTTGTTTTTGAAATTTAAGTTTATTTTAATTCAAACTTTTTACAATGGATTTCATCTTTACTTTAGAAAGTATGTGAATGTGGTAATTAAATTTCAAAAACCAAACAAACTTTTGAAAGCTACTTTTTTTGTTTCCAAATTTTGGTTTGAAAAATAGTATCACAGCTTCTACTGCACAATGCTAATTGCTAACAATAATCCAGTCATTGTTGGTTCAATTCCCTAAGGAGCATCCAAAAAATCCAACAAAATGAGTTATGCATGTGATAAATTCCATACTTTCTTAGAAATGTCAAGCACAACACAAAAAGGTACTAAACTGCACATTCCACCCTACACATCTACAAATCTAATCGCAATGGTCACGAATCAAACAACTTAAATTACACAAATTACATTCCAAACTCGCAATAACTAGCTCAATGGATGATTAGGAACAACAAAATCAGGAAGATCGTATATAACATAAAGATGAGTAATCATGCATATTAGTAACGCTTCCAAATTTCTTGAAATTTATAACAATGAATAAACACCCAAAAGATGTCATGTCAGACAAAGTGAGAGGCACTTGGAGATCTAGAAAACCCACAACCTCATGAAAAATTGATTTTCTTCATAAAATAAAAACCAACACCTAGCAGCTGAAGAACATGATAGATGGAGGAATTGGCATTTTGCTTCCGATACATCTTCAATAGCGCATCAAATCACACACATTTCACCCCCAAACTTAAGCAATAGAAAATTTTAGTCCAGAATTTTTTCGTTTAAATGGCTAAAACCCTAATCAAATTCCAATATCAGAATATCCGAAACAACAATCCAAACTGCGCAAATACACAGACAATTCGAGAATTCTAGAATTATACAAATAAGAAAACAATGTAATTGATTTAAAAATTAAAAGGGGAAAACATAGAGTTGGATCCAGAATCATAAATGTAAGAAAACAAAAGGGAGAAAATCTATTAGGGAAGAATCAAAGAAGAACTGTTAAAAATGGACGAAAATCAAAAGGAAATTGAAATACCTCAAGCGAGCGTTGAATCCTAGTAACAATGATGGTTGACGACGGCGAGTACGAGTTGACGGTGATTACAGGTTGGCAAGGGTGAGTACGAGTCGATGATGGCAGTAGTGATACAGTTTGAGCAGACGATTAATGACTAAGGTGGAGGCTTCAATTTTGCGGAAGAAGGAGAGAAAATCGGATTGATGGCAAGTGAAGGAAAATATCGTGTTAAAAAATAACCCTAAAAAAATTCAGGTTAAAAAAAAAAAGCAAAACTAATCTATGACTCTATGCAATAATCATAATTTTTCTAAAATTCTAAATGAAAAATCCCTTCCCGCTTTTATGCTTTAAAGACTATTTTTTTTACTTTTGTTAAATTGCATTTTTACTTCACTTGCCAAAGGTGGTTTTTTTAGTAGTGATTGCATGCATAATGAGCTGATTTTGTTGGGAAGTTATATGTGAGGATTCATATTCTTTTTATTTATACAATAGCATTAGAAGCAGTGGTGTATTTGCTCATTCTTAGATATATTTTGGAAAACTACAAACTTTGAAAAATCTATGGTTTTTTTGTGTAATCTCATAGGTTGTAGTTTTTAGATATTTACAAAGTTTGGAAATGTGGTTCCATACTTTTCTTTTTGATTTTGGATTATGTAAAACATTAGTACTTGAAATATTTTTTGTTCTATGCTTATGTCAAGAGGTTGAAATTATAATTTATTTTTGAAATTCTGTCTAGTAAGATATCATTATGTGTATATTGACGGGGTAAACATGATGACTAGATAAATGAGACCAAATTTAAAAAAAAAAAATTAATTATATTTCTTGACTTTTTATAAATGTTAACTAAGAACCAACTTGACATTTTAATGATGTTTACAAATCGCCAACATATGTATATTTACTTGACGTTTTTGTTAACAATAGTTGATGTTTACAAAACGTTAACCAAACTTTTTCTTGACGTTTATAGAACGTCAACCAATGTATATTTACTTGACGTTTTTGTAACAATTGACATTCACAAAATGTCAACCAAACTTTTACTTGCGTTTAAGAATGTCAACCAAACCATTACTTGGCAGTTGAGTGTCAACCACTTATAATCTTCAAATTTGTAACATGTCAACTATAACAATGAATGAAGTTTTGTCGATCGTCAACTATAGTGACTTTAGTTGACAGTCAATTCGTTAAAACTATTCAAAGCGTCAAGTAGACATTACAGTTAACATTTTGTGTGCGTCAACTAACACAATTTTTGTAGTACTGATAGTATTAACAGGTATATGATAGACTAAACACATAATTTTTATCATGTTAACTACTTTGGGCAATTGAAAATAAAACTCTTGACTAACATTGACATAGTATACCCCATACAATTTTTAAGGAATTAATAAAATGGTAAATATTTTCTCTAAATAGTATACCCCATACAATTTTTAATAAAAATAAAACCACGTACATTGACAGCTTCATTTTATAAAATGACTAATTTCTTAAAAAAGTTTTAACATATTTGGCTAGATAACCTGTACCCATGTGGTTACTTAGTGATACGTAATGTAACTTACTGGACTACTTTGTTTTTTTTTTTAATAAAAAAGACTAATTTAGTTGGACATTTGAAAGTACAAGAACCCACATTTTCAAATATACATATATTTATTTGAAGATATACATATCTTTTTTTGAAAATATATTTTAACCCAATTTTCAATTATAATAGATTGTTATTCCAAACGTGGACATCAACCCAACAAAATTGTTATCCCAAAACGCTCCCTTAGTTTCTAAGATGTGGACTATGTCTAAAGTTAGGCCACTTAGCTTTTTTTTTTTTAATTTTTAATTTTTAAATTAATATATAGTTAGGATTTAGTGTTTTTCTTCTAATCAAACAACAATTTTGGTTATTGGATCATACATGCCATTATAGCTCAAGTCTTTTTGGCGTTTGGATTTAGTTTTTTCTCTTACTTCCAAAATTTAAAGACTAGCACCTTTTATCATGATTAGTATTACTTGATAGAATTCGAGAAACAAAATTTGTTTTGCCTAAAAGTTTTTCTATTACTAGTACAAGTTTGTTATAAATGAATACCTACAATTCTTTGTTTCATTACACAACACCAATTATACCTGCCAAAACTTCTAAGGAAAGAAACTATTTTCAAACCATCTTGTTAATTATAATTATCTAAATTTAGATTTTATTTCAACCTATAAAAGGTCTTCTCACTCTTTCAAACATTAACCCACTTGCAAGAGAAAACATTGTAAAAGGCTAAAAAATCCAAACAAATTTTTAGTGTCACCAAAGGCAAGAAATAAAAAAATGGCCAAAAAGATGATAGCAATGTTTTTGATGTTCATCATGTTTGTGGCTGCATTTTCTAGTGTCAATGCCCAAAATGAGGCCAAATATGAAGCCAAATTTGATGCCAAGTTCAAGTCTTGCTATGAAGCTTGCGAGAAGGAATGCTTTGAGAAAGACTATAGCCAAAGCTTTTGTGAAGTTAAATGTCATAAAGATTGTGGTGGAAAGGAAGTCGCCCGTGCTGGCTCTTCTCCCTCTTTTTCGTAATCAGGTCGTTATTGAATGTTTGCTCACGTTTATATGTTTTTTTAAATGATCGGGATTTGGAACTTCACTTCCCTATACTTGGGACATTGCTGGTTCGACTTTAGGCTCTGACACCGATATACATCAATTTTTTTTTTATATTAAACTTAATAGAGGATCTCAAACCTGGACACACTTTTATTTGTTTATTGATTGGATATCAACTTATGAACTAATCAACATTTCTATTATATAATAAATAATTCATAATAAACAAAAAAATATATAAATTATTATTAATTTGGACATCATAAACTTTTTTAAGTGCTAATTTTAATTTATGTACTTAAAAAAAACATAAAATTGATATGTCTAGCTAGTAAATTTTTTATTAATTTTCTTTTGAAGTTAATTTTAATCTAAATTGATTCAATAATAACAATAATTTCACTTTTTAAAAATATAGATTAAAATTGAATATTTGAATATTTATGAACAAAAATCTAATAAACTTATAAATTGAGGACTCAAAATAGTATTATAAGTTACCTGTTTATAAACGATTTTTTTTTTCTCATATTAATTAATTAATTTATTTATTTTTACAGATAAGCTAAACATTGGGTTGGCAAATTGAGTAACGGAGAGCAAGAGAAAGAAGAGCTGTTGAGAAAAAAAAATCAAGTTATAATTGTATCAAATCAAATTTGTATAAGCTTAACAAGTAGTATTCCATTTTTCTTAAGAAAGTTAATAAATTTCCTTTCTCCTCTTTAATTTCTATTGTGTGATTTGAATATTTTAATTATAAGGTTGTTGTTTGTGTCATTGATATGTGAAATCAACCATTTTCATGGTATTACTTTTATTTGGAAAGAAAATATTATTCAAAATTTTCTTATCGTAGATTAACTTCACTAATTTGCATTTTATTTAAATATTATTCTCGAATCCTAAAATTTAATTATTTAAGGATTTTTATCAATAATTTAAATGTTCATATGCTACATTCGCAAAAAGTTCAAATTAGAACAAAAAGGCACAAAAGGAGTCACTCGGTGAATAAAGAGTAATCGATATGATCAATATTCTAGGAATCTTTTTTATATTAAAAAAAAAAACCATTTTTTCTTTTTCTTTTTTTGTTTATTTATTTATTTTCTTTTTCTTTTAATATCTATTTGCACAGTAGTTCACCCAAATGAAAAAAATAAGTGCAAAATAATAACTACACGGGAACTGATACTAAAGAGATGAAGAAGAAGAGAACGAGAGTGCAGAAGAAGTGTGCCTTAGAATCTCATTTATCAGTAATTCATCGAAGAGGTAGATAGCCTCTTAAAATACAAATTGAATACAAACACATAAGATTTCAATCAATAATAAATACAAGTAGTGATACAGCTAGAAAAAGAAGATAGCATGGTACAGTCTAATATGGTGAGAAGATCTTGGAGGAGATTATATGTCATGTCTTTACTTCCGCCCCCCTTCAAATGCGGAACGACTGAGAGGAGATCAAGTTTTTCTCTGAGAAAGTGGAAATAGGTAACAGTTAAAGGTTTAGTAAGGTTGTCTACAATCTGCTCATGGAATGGAACATACTGAACCTTAAGTTAACGACGAAGAACCTAATCTCTCACAAAGTGAACACCAATTTCAATATGTTTAGTCTGAGCTTGAACGATGGGATTCTTGGCAAGAGCAGCAGCGCTAACATTGTCACGCTAGGTTATCGATGGGAAGGCTAAGGCCACCTGAAGCTCGGGCATGAGGGAACATAACCAACAAATCTCACAAGCTACTTGCGCCAGGGCTCAATACTCAGACAAAGTAGTGGAATATGCCATAACCTTTTTCATTTTGGAAGACCATGATATGAGTTTCCGAGGAAAACACGGTACCCACCAACACTGAAACTGGCGTCAAACTGTGCTTCACCGTAGCAAAACTCTCATCACAACTGGCATCCCAAACAAACTCAACTCCTTTCTTCGTCAACCGAGTGAGGGGTGCTGCTTTGGCAGAAAAGTCCTGGACGAAACGTTGGTAATAGCCTGCCAAACTCAGAAAGCTGCGAATCTCTACAACCGTAGTCGGCTTGGCCCACGAACTCACTACATCAACTTTGGCGGGCTTCACTGCAATACCGTCTCTTGAAACCACGTGACCTAGGAAGGCCACCTGCTCTAACCAAAAGTCACACTTGGAGAACTTGGCATACAACAATTTCTCTCTCAAAACTGCTAATACTTGCTTCAGGTGCAAGACATGGTCCTCCTTGGTCTTAGAGTAAATCAAAATATCATCTACGAATACGATGATGAAGTTGTCCAAGAATGCCTTGAACACCTTATCCATTATGTCCATAAATGCCGCTGGAGCATTGGTTAGCTCGAAAAATATAACCACAAACTTGTAATGACCATACCTCGACCTGAAAGCCGTCATGAGAATGTCGGCATTTCTAATCTGTAACTGATGATAGCCGGATCTCAAGTTTATCATAGAGAACACAGAAGCTCCTTGAAGCTGGTCGAACGAGTCATCAATACGAGGCAAAGGGTACTTGTTCTTCACAGTAACTTTGTTCAACTCTCTGTAGTCTATGTAAAGGTGCATCAATCCATACTTTTTCTTTACAAACAACACATGCACTCCCTACGGGGACACACTAGGGTGGATGAATCCACTGTTAAACATCTCTTGCAACTGCACTTTCAGTTTTCTCAACTTAGTTGGAGCCATACGATACAGAGCCTTCGAGATAGGGAGAGTCCCCGACTCGAGCTCAATAGTGGAGTTCACTCTTCTCGACGGAGGTAAATCCGGCAGCTCATCAGGAAACATATCTGCAAACTACTAAACCACTAGTACCTTATCAATAGACAGTAGAGGACGACCTTCCCCAGACAACTTTGCCAAATAACCCAAGCTCCTCGAGCTAACAAACGATGGGCTTTTAATGCAGAAATCACGTCGGACACACTCCACTCTGGGCATTGTGAAGGTTGAAGCTCAACTTCTTGGGCGGTAATCGATCAACGCGTGGATCTCTACTAACCACTCCATACCGAGAATAATGTCAAACCCGCTCATAGGCAGAACTATGAGGGTAGCTACTAGAAGCTCTTCGGATATTAGTATCCGACCATCTTTAACTTTTTTGCTAGCAAGCATAATGACTCCTAAGGGAGTCGTAACACACAACTCGAACCCTAAAGGTTCAAGTTCTAAACAAGCTTGTCTAACAAACGATGCACAGATAAACGAATGGGTCGAGCCCAAATCAAACAGAACAAAAGCGTAATGACCCAAAATTAGTAAAGTACCTGCAACAGGTGCATCAGTTCTGTCAGCCTCCTGATGGGTCGTAGCAAACACGCGGCCCTGCTGTTGAGCCGGTCTGACATCTACTCCAGTCTGGGGACATGCTCTAGCAAAGTGCTCCTCCTTACCACACTTGTAGCAAGACCTAGGAGAGCTCCATAAATGCCAAAGTGAAATCTATTGCAAGTTCTGTACTAAGGCGGCTGCCTCTCTGCGCCCTGCTGGCGTCCCTATTGTCGCCTCTAATCTCGGCCCTGAAACTGCCCTTGTCGATGCTACTGCTGGCCTCCCTGCCAGGAAGTCTTGGAAGGCTCAAACTTCCTCTTCTGCTCAGAACTAGATGGCAGACTCTACACTGCTAAGACTGAGGGTGTCAGTGTCAAATATTTTACGTTGTAAGTCTTGGCCAAACCAACGGCCCTAACATAAGTCTGTGGAACGAGTGCCCGAACATCTTAAGCAACCTACCTCCCCGGACATCCGAAAAACTTCTTAATTTTCAGCTCTTCTGTAGCAATTAACTCTGGGGCAAAGTAGCTTTACTCTGAAATTTCTTCTCATAACCAGTAATAGTATCGTCCCTCTGTTTTAAGTTAACAAAGGCCTCAACCATCTCTTGTTGAGCCTCCTCGCTGATATACTGGGTCCTGAACTAGGTCTCGAAGAACTCCCAGGTAGCCGATGGTGACCCTGCTGGTCTGGACCTCAAAGTGGACCCCCACCACCAGATGGTGGTCTCGGTCAAAACATGGGCTGCGAATCGCACCCTTTAAATGTCCAGGCAATATATAATCCATATGAGCTAACCATTTTGCAGCAACTAACAGATCGTCAGAGGCATCAAACTCCCTAGGCTTCCACTTGGTGAAAGTCTTAAGCCATTGGCCACCCGCGGCACCTTCTAGAATTTTTGGCTCAACTGTTGGCTCCTGCTGAACTGGCAGAGCTAGCGGGGCTAGCAGCACTCGCCCGCCTGGGGGAATAACTAGTGCGACATGTGGCACTGTAGGAGCTGCTAACTGTGCCTGCTGAAGCAATCTAGGCCAACTAGGCCCGAGACTCTGTTTGATGTGCTACAAACTGAGCTTGTGATTCAGCTCTCTGCTCAACCAACATACCCATCATCATATCTCTTAAGGTTGAAGCAAACTCCGCTCTAGGAGCGGCATTCTGAGGTGGGGGAATCTCCATTCTGTCCCTCTGTTAGACAACTGGCACCAACGGCGGTCTGTTGGTCTGGTTCGCACTAGACAACTCCTCCTTAACCACGGGCTCTAGATTACCACCTCTATTGGCAACGTTAGACGTCTCTACTCCACTGCGTGTAACTGTTATTTCCTGTGATCTACACCCAAACACACCAAGTTAGTCCACGCTCAGACCAATATTACCAACAACTGATAAAAACATGTAAGCTGGATGCAAATAATGTAAACAACCCTTAATAAAACTTAACTTCCGACATACCTGACAACTGTTGGAGTGCTGATGATCATGAGGACTAATGACCTAACTCAATAGGTTAAACTACAGAATCTATGACTCTGAGCTCTGATACCAACTATAAGAACCTGACTTCTAAAACTAACCTAGACCCGGTTCTTACTCAACATGCATGATTTAAAACAGTTAGAACAGAATTCAGTTGCAATTCAAACTTCTTATTAACAACATAAAATGGTTAAACTCAAATCATTGTCAAGCCTCTGGCCAGAGATTATTAAAATAGTTCAAAATCAATAAACGTTCTAACTGTCATGCTGAATTAATAATGAACCAAATAAATAAAAAGAGTAAAACGACACGGCGGACTTCCATGATCGATCAACTCCTTTGCTAGCTGTCTCGGTGCTGTCCCAAGTTACCTAGTGGAAAACCACAGAAATAGAGGTGAGTACGAAGGTACTCATTAAGAATCCTCAACCGAGGTATAGTACATAAGTCATTATATCATCTAGCACCCTAGCAATACATGCAAACCGATCACCTTTCAATCCAAACTTGAGTTATCAACAAAACTCCCAATGTCGAGAGTTTGCTGATTCACAACCTAATAATCAGCTCACCGCATTTATCTAAAAACTTAGAGAACGATCCTAGCCCGAGGGAGCTGTCATCTCGGTATCTAGTGCATGTGCGCGTACACCGCATGCTACTTGAATCAGGAAAATGCAGGCCTGTGCAGTCTACACTGGTCCAGGTCTACATGCCTAACAAGACTCGAAATTTGTGTCCACTGATCTACAGTCGGTGGGAGGCCCTCGGTACCCTACTGTGGCAGCCTATTCACACCCAACACCTGAAGCTAAGGGAACTCCTATGACAAGCTTACACCATGATCAGAATCCCTCTTAGCAGGCCAGAAACTAGGTTATACCGAGGGCGACATGTTACATCACATCCTCGGGCCTGAGAGGGCGGCATGTTACATCACATCCTCACAGAGCCTCTTGATGACGACAACCTAACAAGACGAATAATGCTAAGAGTTCTACATGCTCAGATCCCTAGCAGATATGAAGATATAAATCTACAGATAACTATCACCCCTAACAGGATACTAATACAGTAAACATGGAACTGATACATGCTAACATTCAAGGCAGGTTATCATCTCAATAGTGTTTCAACCTAAACATGCTTAGAACAGAAACACATATAGTATCAGAAAAAATCAGTAATAAACAAGTGCAAGGTCCACATAATCAGGGTAAGAAATCCTTACCTGAACAGTAATACAGAACAACAAAGAATGCCCCTTGAGCTTTAGATACCAACCACGAACACCACACACCTAAACAGATAACTCTAATAAATTAATTAACAATTAATAAATATTATGCCATCAAAACAACAGGAAACACAGGGAACAGGTTTTACCCAAAGACTCGAACTACAGAGTAGTGTTCGGCAGAAATCGATAATGAATATCCAACAAAAATTGATTTAAATATTCGACAGAAATCGATTTGAATATCTGGCAGAAATCGAATTTGGATATTCCCCTCTGAAAGAAATCAGATCGATGAAAGAACGACGTTTTTTAAACGATACAAAATAAACCCTTTTCCTTTTTATTTTTTTATTTTTTATTTTTTTTATAAACATTAAAACTTCTTTCCCCAAAATTATGAAAATAGCCTCTCTAGTCTTGAAATCACAATAGCAGCCCAAAACCCATTAAATCATAAATCCAGCCTTAAGGATAAATTTACCAACTTACCTCTTAAGGCTAAAATGACAATAACAGCCCAACGAATAACCCAAACGAATAACAAACCATACCTAGAGAATAGTGTAAAAAACTCGGGCCGTTACATAGTAGCATCACTGTACTTCAACAGTTCAAAAATGTCCTAATGTTTTTTTGTTGCAGTGGAAGCAAGACACCCAAAGAAGTGTTTTGGTTTTGTCACACCAACCTTTCCTCTAGTGGTTATCTAATGCAGGTTGGTAGGGAGAGAGGGAGGTAAGGGAGTATCTATAGGTGGTGGGGAAGGAGAAGCAAGGTGATGCAAAGGGGTGGGATAGAGCAGGCGATGAAATAGTGAGTGTGTAGGAAGCTGGGGGCAAGGAAATACGGTTAGTGGATGAATGAGACATACGTAATGTAGCTGGGCAAATTGGGCTACTGGATCTGTGAAGGTTGGTTACTATTGTGGGTATATGCCTAGGTTAGGGAAAAAAGGTACAACCTGCTGAACCAAATTGGGAACTGGGTACCAAGATAATATCTCAGAGGGTGATGATGTAGTCATATCATGATCCAAAAAACCAAGATCAAAGAGAAAGACTATTTCATTAAAGAAAACATAGCGAGACAAATAAATCTAACCAGAAGTGCTCAAACACCTGTAGCCTTAATGATTAATGCTATAGCCAATGAAGTCACACTGCGAGGTGTGGAAATTAAACTTGTGTTGTTGATACGATCTCAAATAGGGATAACAGGCCGATCCAAAGACACGAAGGCTATGATAGTCAGAATCAATTTTGTTCAACACTATGTAGGGAACTTTTCCATTGATTATAGGAGAAAGCATTCTATTAACAAGGTGAACTGCAGTGTAAAAAGCCTCCCACCAATAATGCAGTGGCATATTGGCTTGAGCAAGCAATGTCAACCCTGTCTCAACTACATGGCGATGTTTGCGCTCCGCCATACCGTTATCAAGGATGTGTATAGGCACGTTAGTTGAGTACAAATACCGATTTTAGAGGCATATTGAATGATGGAAGGATATTCACCTCTTTCATCATGACAAAGAACTTTAATCTTTCTATCATAAGCATTCTCAACAAGGGCTTTAAATTTTTTTTTTTAGCACACTAATGGCTTCACTCTAAAGCTTTAGGCGAGAATGGTCATTAATAAAACTGATGTAGAATTTAGATCTATCAATTGAGGCAGTAGGGGCCGAACCCCATAAGTTAGTGTGAATGAGATCTAAAAAATTTAAAGCATGAGATGCTAATAGGTGGAAGTTATGTCGATGGTTGAAGAACTTCCAGGTAAGCCAAGTAGGTGGAAGTTGCACCATAAATTTCAGCAAGGTGTATCGATATGTGATGAAGAAAAATCTTGGAATGTGAGATTTCCAGTGTTATACCTTTTATGGTGGAGTATGTTATAATTTTTAGGTTTGAGAATTATGACTGTTAGAGAAGACAATGTTACAGCAAAAGGTGAGATTCTTCAAATATCTCACCAAGGTGGAATTTGTTGGGGTTTGGCAAAATGTCATAAGTGAATTGTCCCACATCGGAGAGATGCAAGAAAGTGGTGTGCTCCAAGCACTATAAAAGAAGCTAGTGGCTTTGGTTTCAAATCATCCCAATTATAAGCACTTTAAACTTGGTGTATTGGTTTTAGTAAAATTCCATTTGTATTCTCTTGTGGAGAGTGGGGCAAAGGGTGTGAGTAGTATAAGTTTTGAAGAGAGTGTTTATGTAATTGGAGTTTGGGAGAGAATTCTGTGTGATTGTAACAATTTGTCACATAGTAGAAGTTCTTTCTGTCTATGGTTTTTTTTCTCTGATTTTGGAGTTTTTTCACGTAAATTCTTGTGTTCTCATTTTGTTGTTTTCCTTTTAATTTCTTAGTATTTTTCTGCTTATTTATGCGATAATTAGGGAAGGTTTTTCCCCTTTTTTTTTTTTAATGTGGAAAAACTTCCAAATTGGAGACTCCCAAAATTGTGGTAGTTCTATCAGACTGGCGGGTACTCTCACGAGAAGAGGAGTTACTCAGATATAATAGTCGTTGCAGAAATCTGTGATCTAGACGAATTGACTATTTGAGGGGAAGCTGAGTCATTGTTCGAGGGGAAGGTTGAATCCTCGGGTGGAGAATTAGAAGTTGAGCCCACGAAGAGCCTCGGTAGAACTTTGTTTGAGGGGAGGATTCTTAGGATGCAAACAAAGTATCTCACATTTGTTAGAGTAGGGGAAGATCATGAGTATATAAGTGATGAGAACAATCTTCATTGGCATAACGCCTTTTGGGTGGAACCAAAAGCAAAGCCACGAGGGTGTACGCCCAAAGTGGATAATATGACACCAATGTTGAGATTCGGATAGGGTTGTCATCTTTATCAAATTCTAATATCTCTGTTCAACTTTCTTTGTATTCAATCCATTTCACTTTTTCAATCTGCTTCACTTGATTGAAGTCATTAGTTTATGGGTTGGAATGCCACAAGTAAGTGGAATGTCAATTCCAAACTTTTGAATTATTTGAATCACTTTTTGTTAGGAGAGTACATGGGTTGGATTGAGTTGAGTTACAAGAACTTTTTAGACATATCCAGAGTTTCAGGTTGGAAGATAAAATATATTCATTATTATTTTCAATTTTTATAGAAATTAATATAATAACTTCCATAACTTCGGATATTGAGTTAGGTTGGTTCAAGTTATTCGGTTGCCATAACTTCGGATATATTTGAATTCTTTTTTTCTTTTTTTTTTTTAAATTTTGACATCCATAGAATTTCTTTCTTTTTTATTATTCATGAAAAATCTATTTTTATTTTTAAATTTACGTTACATTTTCCATATTTTTCATAAAAAAATGTCAAGTATTTCAAAGTTGCATTTATCAAGTATCTCTTTTTTCTTTCTAGAAATGGCAACTTTGCACATATGATAGAAATCGATCGATGGTTACGAATGCATTCTATACTTAGTATGACTTAGTTTTGTACCTTGAAACTATTCAATGCACCATATATGTGATAGAGATGAGTTCTATTATGTTTATAAAGATTACTCGATGTATAGTAGAACATAGATTGTTATGTTATGCTTATGGACATTAGGCTACACCCGTAACCAAAGATTTGGGTACAAATTTGATGACTTTTATTAGCTTCTTACATTTTCCTAAATGGAAATTACATCTTTCTCTATATGCTTTTACTAGGTAAGTGTATATGTTTCAAGAGTTGTAATATTAGTTGATATTAATAAGGTGAGAATATTTGTCTATATTTATAAAGTAGGTGAACTACTTCTTTCGTCACCAATTGATTTTGAGATGAATATCGCTCTATCTAATATGGTATCAAAGTCAATAAACCCAAATGAGTGTTTGGTGCAGTAGAAATAAAATTGAAATCTAATTAAAGATTGGTTAGCCGAAAAGTGGCCGAGAAAAATGCTATATTAGAAACTAGTAACCAACAAAAGCAATCTTTAAAATGAGAGGGGATTTGAATTGATTTAAAAAGATCGAGTACAAAATGTGAAAATTTTAACACACTTCACTTCACAAACATGATTTCTATATATACAAACAAATGAGAACCTCAAAAAACAAACTAATATTTACACTTTTGCCAATTGATCATTCTCCACACAACACAAAAACTTCCATCTCGTCACCACTTTAGCCAAATGAACAAACACCAAACCAAATACACAAGCTTGTACAACACCTTGCAAAACCCTCCTCTCCAATGCCAAATTCAAACTCAAATAAACACAATCCAACATTATCAAAACAAAACCAAACCCTTCCAACAACCACCTCAAAACCACAGCTTTTCTCACCACTTTCGCCCCGGACAACCGACACACGATCCTTGCAAACAGCGCACACACGACGACAAACGTAGTACCCGACCAACCTCGATATGACACAAATCGGCCCCCAACCACCAAAGGGTTGTTTCTACAAACACATGACTGACATTCCCCCGAAAAATTGGAGCCAATCAAAGCATCCAAGCCAGTGTAATAAGGGAGAATTACAGAATCCAAATTCAAGCTTGCATGGAGAATCCCAGACATGGTGGAAGCTTCAAAGAAGACATATTTAATGTCTTTTTGAGCTTTATTTTCAAATGTGAGAGCTGAGATGTAAACCAAATGGAGAATTGAAGGACCAATGAGAAAAAGAGGAAAAAGCTTGTTGATTTGATGGCCTTTGGCTAAAACAAAGAGGAAAATAGGGAGAGAAATAGGGCCAGAAGGCAAAAGGAACCTCTTCGAGTGATCGGAACCAATCTGGCCCCGAGACGACATGTCGGAGAGCATGAAGAAAAGGGTTGAGAGATAAGTGGCTACCGTGAATAGAAGAACGAGAAAATCAACTGCAGCGGGGTAATCTCCGGGGTAAATGCTGTCACAATAATAGTGAAAAGGGCAGGAGAATTTGTCCAATGTTTCTTCTAGCTGCCATCTTGTGCATTTGAAGAAGATTAAATTGGTGTTCATTTTAAATTTTGGATTTTGATTTTGGGGTTTTGTTGTTTATACAAACATGGGGATGGGTTTGGTGTTAGATGAAATGTTTCCATTGGTAAGGAATGGGATGAGGAGTTTTCAACTACTATATCTACAATGGCTTTTTTTCCCTTGTCTTCCTTGGAAGATGGTCTTTTTAAATTATAGTAATTTTTTGGTGTTTGTGTTAATCATAAGTCATAATAATGCATTT
This sequence comes from Sechiopsis laciniata, assembly GCA_037833695.1. Lineage (NCBI taxonomy): Eukaryota > Viridiplantae > Streptophyta > Magnoliopsida > Cucurbitales > Cucurbitaceae > Sechiopsis > Sechiopsis laciniata. The sequence continues at coordinate 23,110 of JBBMKA010014677.1, forward strand.
TCTATTACTTTGAAAAAGACTCATAAAAGTAAAATGGAAATTATATTTTTAGTGGATAGATAAATTCAAATATTTTTACTTCTAACATTTCAATAATATTCTATTTTATTTGTTGTGTGTCTTTTAAATTTACTTTTATATTTTCAAAAAACAAACAAACAAACAAATTTATGTCAAAATCGAAATAATCCATTCATTAATTTATTAAAATTTAAAATTAGTCTAGTTATTATTTTAATCAATATTATGTTACGTAATTGACAATTTTGTTATTTCAGAGATTAAAATTAAAAATTATTAAAATGTTAAAAATAAAAATGTTTAATTTTAAAACATAAAAACTAGATTTCAAACTTTGAAACTACGAAACTATAAAAATAGCAGATGTTTGCAATAATTGTTTTTTTTTGTAACTAAGGGCTTAATAATGCAATAACATACAATTCTTAGTATGGTAGGAATAATTAAAAGCATAATTTTTTCCAAAAATGGAAATGAGAACAAAAATTTGAGAAAAAAATCAATTTATAAATTGTTTAAAGTGTAATAAAAAGGTAAATAATTCATAATTTTAGAGAAAGGTGGGTGTGAAAGAAATGTGAGGCTTAAGATTGAGGCTGCTTGATTCCTAAGGGATTTTAGGTAAAGCTTGTGTTTTTTTGCATAATGATGTAAATTGATCACCTGCCCTTTAGCAATGGGGTTTTAAATAACCAATTGGTTAGGTTTTTCTGTTGGAAAAGAGGTCAATATATTGCCATTTCTTTTTCTTTTATTATTTATTTCCAATCAAAATGGGGATGTGAGATTCGAATTTACACAATTATGTGGGATGAGTTGTTCTTATTGATATTCATTTCCATATAATTCCTTTAAATTTGTGCAAAATTAATTACATGCCAATCCCAAAACTAAATTGAATGATATAGTTCAAAATTTGATTTTGTTGGTATATAAAAAGTTCATTTGTCGAGTAGCCTAATTGGTTCATCTATATATATATATATATATATTTATTTAAAATATTTGGAAACATGAATAATTTAAAATAATAATCAATTTATTGAAAAATAGAATAATATGTCTTTTTTTTTTTCTTTTTTTTTGGAATTCTTCAATATTGGGGACTCTAATCCGCAACTAACTGGTGAGGAAATGATATGTGATGCTTCTAAAATATTACTTCATTTGCCATAAGATGTCATGCATACTTGTATATGACTAATTTATACATAATTCAATTATGAAAACACTATATTCTAATTTTTCATTGAAAATCGAGGTTCAATCTCACGGCAATACACTATTTTACACTAATATATATATAGTATTATATGGAGAAGTTTTGATTTTTTTTAAAAAAAATAAAGGCAACCTTGATGATTTTTTTTTCAAAATATAATTTTCCAAAACTTTAAACGTTGTTTTACCTATATTTTTTTAAAAAAATTATGGTAGACATGTTGAAAATTGTCTAAATGTGATTATAATAAATTACCTACGGCACATGTATAAAATTAACTAGATTATACCTCTCGCCATTAAATTTAGCAACTGAGATGAAAACAATGACTACAACAAACGACAAAACAAACACGAGTTGCATTAAAGTTCTTGATTCTACTACACTTTCACTCTTTTCAATTCAAATAGTGTGATTTTTTTATTAGAAGAATACGTATAGGGACTAAAATGAAGAAGAAGAATACATAAGACTTTGGCGTAATTCTCTCTGTGCCATTTAATTTTATCTGTGCATGTTGATTTCTACCATTAAAAAAGCAACGATAAGATTTATTGGTTGTTGCAAAATAGGGGAGTAGTAGGGTCGTTGCTAAAATCATGGGCCACCAAACTAGTATGAGAAAATAAATTAATTAAATAATTCCAACAAATTATTGAGAATTAGTATATGATGTGGCATTTAATAGATGCCATATTTATTTAAACATGCTAATTTGAACATGTATTGAACCACATAAGTTAATTTAAACAAATAACGAATGATATAAAAAAAATTTTGAGTAACGAATGAGTCGATATAACAGTTATTGAGGTTTAAAGATTGAAATATAATAAATCTTGTTATGCTATAGAATTGAAAAATAACATTTAAGAACTCAAAATCAATAACACATAGATTTAAATAGAATCGAAAAATAAAATTTAAGAACTCAAAATCAATAACACATAGATTTACATAGAATCGAAAAATAAAATTTAAGAACTCAAAATCAATAACACATAGATTTACATGGTCCACAAGTACTCTAGTAGTTATGTCTACGAACAGTACTAAAAAAAAAAAAAAAGATATGTCTACAAACAAAAGAGAAACCATTTTAATTTAGAGATCATAATAATACAAATACTAAGTTAAAGGGAGTAAGGGTCTGAATTATATAAAGATCCAATAATAAAATTTATATAGTGCACCTCTCATAAAACTCTAATACATTATTTAGATCTCGACTTGCTAATTGGGTAAACTAGACCTTATAATTAAATCGTAATGCAATAGAGTTGTAGACATTAAAACAAATCTCAATTGAACTCTCTCACAGATAAAATATATGTATTAACTATATCGATACTTCTCCATTTGCCTCATATGGGAGACCATCAACAATTGTAAGCATTTAGCAAGTCTAAATTGGAACTTGGCATGTGGCATTGCTTTGGTGAACAAATCAACAAGATTATCGATAGTGTCAATCTTCATAACTTTGACTCTTTTTTAATTTCGCAAAAATTGATACCTCATAATTGTGTGCTTCATGATGGACTTGATCTTTGAAAAACAGCTTGATCATTATGAAAACTAGAATCACTAACTAGCTCTTTCAACCATATTCCTTCTTTAGTAGCTTTTGTTAATGTCATGTACTCTTCTTCTGTTGTAGAAAAATTAACTATAAGTTGTTAGGTTGTCTTTCAACTTACAACGGAGCAACCAAAAGTACTGAAAATTTAACCAACCATTGATCTTATACTGTTAACATCGCCATTATAGTCAAAATTAAAATAACAAGTCATTAAACATTCTATATCATATCCATTAACAAGGGAAACATCAAATGCACTTATAAGGTGGCAAATATTCGTTTTTACAACTTGTAAATTTTTTTTTATTCATGTTGGCCCATGTACCTTCTGACAACATTAACAACATGTGTAAAATCAGGTCTAGTGTAGACCAGAGCGTACATCAAGCTTTTTACTACATTAACATAAGTAACATGAGACATGTATTCCTTGTAACATCATATTGAGTGCAAAAACTAAGGATTGACGAACATTTGCAATATTGGGAGTATCTATAAGCTTTGCAAATGATATGTATATTCTATAGTGCTATGTTGTTCTTCTCCAACTTGGTGTTGGTGATCACTACTAAAAAATTGCCCTCCATAAAACAACAAAAATCATATATATATATATATATATATATATATATATAAGTATAAATGAGATTCAAACCTTTAGATCAACTAAAAAACTCCTCTATAAAAGTATAAATGACACTCAACCATCTAGATAACTACAAAAACTTCTATATACAAATCTGAATGGGACTCACCCTCAAATCAACTTCAAAACTCTTATATACAAGTATAAATGGGACTTAGCCCTTTAGATCAACTACGAGACTAAAATTGTACAAAAAATACATAACTATAGGCCTTACACTTAGTCTTTAATGCTACTACCTCCATGGTGTGCCCACCGTATTTGTATAGCATCCATTTATTCTTCAAGGAAAGATACTCGAGTATCATATTACAAATAAAAAGAAATAAAAACACAATAATTAATTAAAAGAAATGTAACAATTTTTAAGTACAAATTGGGGGAGAGGGACCATAAACCCTACGTAGGGGATCTAAACAATGAACCAATACATCACCAATTCTTTCAGTAATATTTTTCTTAATATATATGACGTAATTAAAATGGATAGAAAATACATATAAGTTTTAGGATCTATTTATCATTGTTGTATATAATATATTATATGTACTTTTGTGCGTAGTATCCACATGCTACATTTCTTTCTTGTCGCAAGGGCACTAGAAGAAAATTTTGATAATTCAATTATTAAACAAATTCAACGTAATAAAAATTTTAAGAAACTCTAATTTACCTTCACGTGCTTCCATGATATTTTTGAGCGAGCATTCAAATCTTGTTTTTTGTTTGCCACATACAATAGCATCTAATGTATTAGTTGGAACATGAGAATGGCAAAGAAAAAAAAGCTACTATATAAAAGAGAAACATACGAAAGCAAAGTAGACATTTTTGTAGAGATAATTGTTCACACGAGATTTCCTTAAGAAATATAAGAGCAAGACTTGTATATATGAACTTGAATTTTTATTTATTTATGTATGTGTGTGTGTTGCAATCTTTAATGTTTATCCTCTGTTTCTTTCTTTTAGGATATGAACTTTAAAGATATTGATCTGAGGGCTTGCGAGCTTGTTCTCAGACGGGGATGACTGAATTTTCAACTTGTATACGAACAGACGATCAATTTGTTAAGGTATTTTATTGTTGAGTGTTCTTGAATTCTAAAGCTCGATCTTTGAATTCTCTTACTCGCTGACTGATCTTAAAGGCTTCTGGATTTGAAATGTTTGATGCTCTTAATTCTCTATGAGTCTTCCATTTGAATCCTTTTTGTTTTCTTTCTTTTTTCTACAAATGAGGGAGAGCTCTTTATTTATAAAGTTTTGGTTGCCTTTTGGGTTTGGGCCTCATGTCACCTTTGGCTTGGACCTTGTGGACTTCATGATCTTTGAGCCTAATCATTAGGTTAAGACCTAAATGACCTTTGGGCTTGACTATATTGGGCCTACTATATGGACCTTTGGGCTTACTACATGGACTCGGGTATTGTTAAATTTGGATTCGCATTCCAAATAAACTCAACTTTTGGTCTAATTAACTTTTGGATAATTATTAATTTGTAATTGGCCCAAAAGTTATTTAATTTTTTTCATTTATTTATACATGACGTGGCAATTTCTTATTGACGTAAATTCCTCAGCCAACAATAACATTCGAAATATTTTCATCCAATCTTTTTCCTAGAGAATTTAGATAACAGAGTTTATTCTTTTATTCGAATTATGACAAGCACTATCCAATTATACCAACGCAATTAAGAACAATCTAATTAGTTGTATAATTGAAAATAATATTGAAGTACTTTAATAATGTAGTGAAACATACTTGATATTGTACGAAAATATGACTTATTGACTCAAGTTAGTGACGCTATCTAACCTAGTGGCAAGATTTCAACATCACTCTTCGTTTCATCTCAATAAAGAGAATTCATCCTGCTTAGCCAAGACGTGTCTCTTCAGTATCTATTGATCATATGTTAACCATATGATTCTGAAAAATGATATTTTTATGAAGCGTTAGTTACAAATTTTATTATTGACAATACTTACCGAGAATATAAAAATTGGTATACTTACGCTATGTACATCAGTAAGGGCTAGTACTCTATTTCTTTATACACAATGTAATCTAAAACGTAATCCCGACTAATCACAATGAAGGTCTCCATTTCGAACATGTTTTGATTAGTGTAAACGTATAAACATCTTCCTTTAGTCTCACGTTGTCCAAAGTATATTATCGTAGAAGAAAAAGCATGGTTTGTTTCACCTTGGATACGACTCTCGATTTACTAGATTCAGGAAGGGTATTTTGCCTTTTTTTAGAAGAAGCTGATACTAAAGACTTCTTTGCCTTCTTAAATAGACATGTTGTAACGATTATCTTTGATTTTTTTGAAGAATAAGATGGTACAGACTTCTCAGCTTGTTTTGGTGGAGAAGCTGCTACAGACTTTTTTTTGATTTTATGCCAAAAGTTGACTTTGTAGCAAGCTTTGTGACTTGTTTCTGCGTAGAAGCTGGTACAAACTTCTCAACTTGTTTTGGTGGAGAATTCTGCACAAACTGCTTTGCTTGCTTTTTTAAGAGACTTTGTAATAGGTTTCGTGGTTAATATTAGAGTAGAAACTGGTACAGACTTTGTTGGAAAAGATACTATAGACTTATTGGATTTTTTAGACAAAGAAGATTGTATATCATACTAAAAAGTTAATATGATTAATGTAAATGTTTCGAAGCTAACTTAATGAGGAAAGAATTAACTTATACATATATAACTTCTTGGATACACTAGGTGATGTTATAAGTAATGTACGAGGTCCTGGCACAAAGGTATTAACACCTCTCTAAGAAACTGCAACTATTCATTTAATAGGATGGGTAAGAACTTAGCATTCTCTTATCTACTATTATATCTACCGCGACACATACATTATATGAGCCTAGAGAAACCCTATAAATCTTTACATTTTGGTTTTTTGTATCGTACAATGTGCCTATAACAATAATATTATTTATTGATTTAGTTGCAAAATGACAGCGCATCCTTAAAAAAAATAGTTATTTAGTTAAAGTCAAGGGGTGAAATGAGTTAGTTAATATATATATATATATGAAATTAAAGTACCCCTCCTAAGTCTTGGCTAGTGGAATCATCGTTTCGCTCATCGACAACCTCTTGAACGATCTTTTTGGCTTATTCATCTGTGGTTGATAAATTACTACCTATGCTAGTAGTTTTCAATCTTTGTGAGTTTGCAGCAGGTACATTTTTTTTACAGTCTAGTTTTTAGCCCAAATTTGATTTCTTAAAACCATTTTTGAAGAACCTCATTCGGCTAATGAACTCACCCACCCCTCGAACACGTCCTCTATGTTTCGCCGTGCCCAATGCTTCGGTCACAATATCTTGATCCTAGTTGGCCTCAATCAGCTCATCTTGTCACAAAAAATATATGATTATATATTACAACGAATATATAGATTTGAAATTAAACTAGAAAATAAAATAATAAATACTTACAATCTGTTTGACTGTTTCGATTGTGGTTAGGTCAATATACTATTTGTTTTTTTTCCTTTTCATGCTTCTTTCCATAGAGTGAATGATGTGAGGGATCAATAGTATCATTAAATTTATATGATTAACATCAACAACACACATTTAGTTAGATTATGTATTAAACATACAATGATAAATATTATGTTACTTACTATTTCCACGGCTAGATTTCTATATCCCTTTTGAGATAAATGATGGTTTGATTTATTCATTTATCTCCTTCATTGTTGCTTCTCACTTTTTTCTGTAACATAAATGAGGAAATTAGTCTAATATAAACACACTATTTAAAATAATAATAATAATAAATAATAATAATAATAATAATAATAATAATAATAATAACAATAAGCATTTATACCTCCAACTCTTCACACAAACTATATCGTACAAAATTATCTCACTCTTCTTGTGAAGAGTGAGATGTGAGAGTAAGTCGAAGGTGTATCTAAATGTCTTGAATTTCTTATATGCTGATAACATGATCCTATGTTTGGATCTAAGATCCACCAGAAAGGACATTTCCATATCATAGAAGAAGTAATTTTAGTTATAATTCGTAGGTACTACAAACTCCAAGGGAAACTCTATAATATATACACTACCTTTACGCAATCCCAAATCTTCTCTTTAACATCTTCAGGAACATCATTCTAACAATCATATGGTAGAGGTATTAGTCTTCTAAAACACACCCCAAGATAACTTTGAAATTTAGTGCCCGACACCTGTATTTCTTGACCAGTAGAATTATACTAATGTTCTAGATGCTTATCACCAATCCTATATTGTGCCAACTCACACATCGTCGTGATGCTACATAAAACCTGGTTCCAATCAGCAAATTGGTTATCCCTATGTTGTTCACCTTCTAACGAACTATAAGAGTTGGACAACATTATGTGACAATGTAATAACCCCCACGTTTTGGTATTTACAGGATTAAATGAAAGTGATAAGAAAGAAGCAATTTTGGTTATTTTTTCATGTTTGTGACAGTTTTGAGATAAATAAGAGAAAGAAGGGCAGTATTGTCTTTTGACATGAGATATTTAAGCTTCTCTTGAACCTATATCCCTAAATGTATGCTACTGTTCATTCGCCACTTTCACTGCGCAGCCTAGGTTCGAATTGGGCACTGTTCACCGCCGTTTAGAGCTACGTCGCCGGAATTAGACGTTGTCACAGTCGTTGGTCTAAGCAGAAGAAGCTGTCGTCTGTGTTGTGGAGGGTTGAGTCGTTGTACAACTCGAGCAGCGCCAACATCGTAGGTTGCGAAGAGTAGATTCGAGGTAGCTTCGTCATGGGTTCCTTCGTCGCTTGAGCATGTCGCGCGTGTGGGTGGTGGTGCAGCTACCGTCGCAAGCTTGGGTGGAGATTGAGAGTAGTGTCTCCACGATTTTGCCATTGTGAGTGTAGCAGCGCCGCCGTCCCCGCCGTGGTTTAGCCATAGCTGCCACCAGAGATTCCTCAAGGTGAGCTTCCATGGTTGTGTGTTGTAGCTCAAAAGGGTTTGGTTGTGTCTCAAGGTAGAATAATAAGGGTGTTTGGTTAAGGGTTAAAGATATTTAAATGTGATTTAACCATTGTTGGTTGTGGTTTAAACTCATTTAAATGAGGTTTAAGGGTTATTTGGTTTGGTGCTTAAAGCCATTTAAAATGTGAATAAAGCAAGTTTGGTTGCTGGTTTATGGTATTCAAGTTATGGTTAAGACCAGTTTATTTGCTGGTTTATGGTTATTTAAATAAGGAATAAGAGTTGTTTGTTTGTAAGTTTAAAGTTATTTAAATCATGGATAAATGGTGTTTGTTTAGTGGGCCATGGATATTTAACTAATGGTTAAGCTTGTTTGGCTAGAGGTGTAAACTTAATTAAGTTGTGATTTAAGGTTGTTTGACTAGTGGTTTAAAATCATTTAAGTTATGGATTAAAGGTGTTTGGTTCAAGGTCTAAATACATTTTAAATGTGGATTAAAGGCTGTTTGGATATGGTTATAGTAGTGTTTGGATTTCGGTGTAATGAATGCTTGGTTGTGTTCCTTTATGTTTGGATTGTGGGTTCAATGGAAAGTCATT
>JBBMKA010014686.1:2509-26051 GCA_037833695.1 Sechiopsis laciniata
TTTTTTTAAAATTTAATAATAAAAAGTGAAGGATCTCCATCATAATTATACACTTATATAAGTTGAGTTATTAGTCTCATCAACAATATTTATACATATTTGAGATCTTATAATTCATTTAAGTTCATCATCTTAAGAGGAAAAAAAAAGATTAGTTTACACATAATATTTGGATTGATTTTTTTTCTTAAAAAAATCATTTGGATTGATTTCATACATAATTCCAACCTTCTTTTTTATGACTGCACAATAAACAGCAGGGCTGTCTTCTTTATTTATTTATTATTTTTATTATTTCATTTTTTTTGTGATAAAATTCAACTCTACAAAATCGGGATGTTTATTTGTCATATTTAAGATGGATTTAGATGGATGATTTACTAACTTTTCTTTGAAAACTTACATCCAAACGAGTTTTTTGTAACTATTCAAAATAACTCATCATTATTACTACTCAAAATAACTCATCATTTCTAATCATTTATTTACAACTACTCAAAATAACTCCTCATTTCTTTCACTAATTTCTAATCATTTATTTTTCACTTATTAAATCATCTACAAAAAAAAATAAAATAAAAATAACCACACCAAAACAATTTTTTTTACTACAATTATCAATTTTTAACTCTTCAAATTAACTCCTCGTCCAAAACCTTATCTAAATCCCTCCTAGAAAGTTGAATACAATACAAAGAAAAGCACTTGAAAAAGAACAAAAAAAAAAAAAACGAAGAAAATTATAGAAATTATTTTTAAATGGTGGCATCACCCTTTCGAAAGATTATGGCATACCACTTTTTTCTTTTCTTTTTACTATTTTTTTTAAAGACTTTTCTTTTTATTCAATCCAACTTGCATTTTCACATTGACTTTTATTCACAGATCCTGTTTCTAATCATATATGTCTAGAAAATTACAAAATTATAGATAATCAAATATAAAATATAAAAAATATAAAAAAACAAAATCATCCTCCCAGGTCAACTTTAACTTTTAACTTTTGATTTTTTATTAGGTTGAACTATGATCAAGGTTGAATAAGTACAAGTACTAACTAGTTCAAGAAAATATTTCATTATTAACAAAAATTTAATGATTAAGTTTGTAAAATTAAACAAAAAATAATTGACATATATCTTCCATCAAGAGGTCGTTGTACATTCAAATATCCTAATTTCAAATAAATATTGTTGTTGAACTAAAAAAATATTGAATTTTTTTTAAGCAGAATTGTATTGAATTTATTAGAGAATTTGATGCTTTAGTTTTGAAGAGACCAGCTCTAACTAATTCAAGTATTCTCTTAGTTTTTTTTTTTATAATTAAATTATAATGACATTTGAATTTATTACCTCTTAGATATAAGAATAGGTTAAATTCATTTAGTTATTACCCTTATTAACAATTTAGCTTTCTATCATGGTAGAGAAGATGAAATATGTAATTAAAAAAAAAAAAAAAGATTATATATATATTTTTTTTTTTTCACAATTCTAGCTTGTATTATATAGTTGACCATTGTACTCAAAAAAAAAAAAAAAAAAAAAAAAAATTGACCATGTACTTCATGTCAACCATTTTAATTTGAAGGTTTCTTTAATCAAATATCTAAGAACAATATTAAACGTTAGCTTATTGAAGGAAAAAAAACGAGGAAAAAATGTTACACTTTTCCAATAAATTTCAAACTCATTTGGTGGGAAAAGTTAAATTCATATTGAGAAAGATACAAAAGAAAAATGGGTAAAAAGAATATTTTAAATGTTTGTAATTGGAAACATTTGGTTGCACAGTTAAACCTACTCTTATTTTTTATTTTCAAATTTTGTCAATGGCTAATGAAAAAAAAAAAGGCACCTAATTAATTTTCATTATTTAATAAATGATGCTTATAAAAAAATAAAAAATAATAATTAATAGTGAAAAAGGGGAAGCAATCATTATCAAAATAAATTCAGTGGGTTTGGGTGGTTGAGTTATAATTTGACAAACATGCCTTAGATTGAAGGTTGTTAGTATTACATCGGCTCAACACCCATCTTTCCTAAAATATGTCCTTAGTTCCAATATTTTACAATATAGTCTCTCTCAATTTTAATAGGTAATCAATTTGTTCCAACGTACTCATTTAAAAAAAAAAAAAAAATCCAGCATACTTTTAAATTTTTATCAAATTCATTTATGAACTTTATTACCGAGAATAAATTTGAATAAAAAAACAAGCAACAAGCCAAAAAAGAGCTTGAGAAAAGGAAAAAAAATCGAGCTCAAACATTATTGGAACCAAACATACAAAAAAAAAAAAACAATCGATGTTCAAGATGAAATAAGAGAATTAAGAAATGATGAATTCAATTCATGATAATCATCTATATGAAAATTACTTTTTCATGAATTTTCTCGACATTTAAATATTATGTATGATTTTTTTTTTTCGTGTGAAGAGAGTTCCATATATTATTCTTAAAACTCTTATTAAATACTTAATGCACTTTGTACTCTCTAACTTAAGTATCATAGCTCATGTAGAGTACCTCAATGGTACCCAATTTTTCTTTGTAAACCATGCTCTTTTCTTTCAACATAAATTTTATTTTATTTTAAAAAAAATTTATTTTGTCTTATGAAGATCGTGTATATTACTCTGTTTGAATTGTAGCAACAGTATCAGTTATTTTTAGAAGTAGCCCTACAATTATTATACAAATATCCAAAAAAAAAAAAATCGTATGGAACTTTATATTATACGTGTTAGCTTTGTAAATATACGTGCACGTACAAAATTAAGACCATTGCTTATTTTAAGTTAAATGTCGAATTTAAAGTGGAATAGTTGATTTCTGATATGTCTTTTTTAAAATCCAATAATTATTATTTTAGCCATAGTGATCCTTTTTTTTTTCTTTTCTTTTTTATTTGGGAAAAGACAAAACGTAATAAAGGTATGTTGAAAGGCCTTCATTTTTTTTTCTCCCATGTCCCACCACCTTGAGTAAAGACAAATGTCTAAAGAATATATATATATATATATATTTCTTTTTTGAAAAAAGGTCTAAAGAATATGTTTTCCTTTATAAAATATATTTTCATATATAGCGTATCCTTTTTCTTATTAATATTATTATATATACTGATCAGTAGGTAACCGAACTCTAACTCTCAACAAACAAAAAGCAAAAGCAACAGTAGATTTAGGGTCTGTTTGTTTGGAGAGATGTGAGAGGAGAAGATGAGGTGTAAGGGCTCAACACTTTGTTTGGTCCAAGGTGTTGTCATCTATCACCTCATTTTCTTTTTTTTTTGTTAATGTTTTTCTCTTTTTAATTTTATTTTTATATATTCTTTATTTTTTTATTTTCTTGTGTTTGATATATTTGTGGTTATGATATATTATTACTATTTTAATCTCAATTTTTATATTATTATTTAAATATATTAATAATATATATAAAATTATAGTAATTATACTATTATTATATCAAATGTTTATTTAAGTAAATTCTAATTTTGAAAATTAAAAAAATAAATAATTATTATTTTTTATATATGACAATTCATTTTAATACTTTTTTTATAAAAAAAATAATATACTTTTTATTTATTATTTAATCATTTTAAATAGTAAAATTTTTATAAAATTTCAATTATTTAGAGATATATTATAAATATCGTATTTGCAAATTTTCAATTAAAAAAATAATGTGTTCATTTTTAATATTAACAATATGTACATCAATTTATTATTGAAATAATAATTAAATTTAAACAATTTATAACATTGAATTTTTATTTGTAATTTACAATAAATTTTAAAATATTTAACTTATTTTGTTTATAAAAATGAAGTTCAAATTCTTTACTTTGTACAAAAATAATTTACTCCACTAAGCTATACTTTAAATTGTAGTAGAAGTTGATCTATAACTTTTTTTTAGGAAAGAGATTAAATAATTTAAATAATTTTGAGAGTCTTGCTTGTTTATAAAAAAAAACAACTATAAGTTTCAATATTTGTATGAGTTAACATATGAATTGAAATTTATTTTACATTAAAAAACAAAAAATAAATGCAATAAATTCCAAATTTTGTGGGGCACTATCTTACTTTCGTCTAATAAATAGTATCACAATATCAGTGAATTCACTTTTACCTACAAAAAATAACAAATTACAAAATTTAAGAGTGTTTATGGTTCCCTAAAAACGGGAATGACTAATAAAATAAATATTTATAATGTTTGATTTAAAGTTGTATATTAATTAGTATATTTTATTGACAATTTCAAATATGAATGTGAATGTATAAAGTGTATAAGAAAATAGTTTATTTTTTAATAAAAAAAAATTGCCATGAAGATTTAACTATAAAGATGAGTATTTTCAAAACAAAACAAAAAAATAAAAAATAAAAAATAAAAAAAAAAAAAAACTATAAAGAATAGTTTAACCAAATTTTTTATTTTTTATTTTCTAATTCATTATTTTAAATAAAATTTTTGGTATTTTTAAATTTTTTTTTTTTTTTATTATTTAAGTCTAACGAATCTTGAAAAAATAATTAAATTTATGTATGACCTATAAATATTTTAGATTAGTCCAACTTCATTTTTTTTTTGTGAATTTTTTTTTAATTTAACAATATTTAGGTGTGTGATATTCCAAATTTCAATTTTATAATTATTAGGTTAAACATGATGTTAATAAAACTACATTTCTTTTGAATATGAACATTAATATTATCAAGGGTAGTATGATATTAATTTTATATTACTTACAATTTCTTTATGAGAGTAGTAATATTTCCATACTTATGTTAATAGCTAAAAATTTGAGGATAATTTTATCATTCAACAAAAAAACATATTAGTTAACAAAAATTGAATCAGATACCTTAATATCTCATCTCCCGCACTCCAAGCAAGATTTTTTGTCATCTCATCTCATCTTCGTGCACCCCAAACAAAGTTTTTCTGTCATCTGATCTCATGCACCCAATCAAGGTTTTTCTGCTGTCAACATCTCATTTCATCTCCTCTCCTATCATCTCATCTTACCTGCAGCCAAATACTCCCTTAAACGATCCATATTTAATTTTAAAAATCCGAATATATAGTTTCGAAAACAAAATAATAGAAAATTAAACGTTCAATTAAAAAAAAAACAAATTCTTATAGTCAAATTAATATATTTTCATTGAGTATAGTATCTTCGTATACCTTCTAAAAAAAGTATCTTGCTATACATTTTCTTTCACACTAGTTTTCAGCCTACTTAATGACTATTTCATTTCATAATCTTTAAAATTAATCTTGTCCCCGTTTTCATGTTTTCCACATTTTTTAAAACAATTCTCAAAATTATAGTCAAATGAATTTTTTTTAATTAAAATATTCAAGCTACAATTTTATTAACATATTTTTAAAAAACAACAACATCAAACTTTGGAAAGAAGAACAAAATCTCATTTGTGTATGTATAATTAGATTAGGTATAATAATATGGTGAATTTAAAAAAAAAAATGTATAATAATATGGATATATACTATTTTTTTTTTTGCAGTTCAACAGAAATAATATGATATGTTTATTTAAATATATGAGTAATACTCCAATAATATTATATATGAAATAGTTTTTTTTTTTTAGTATAAATTGGGAGAAGAGATTACAAATACCGATTTTAAGGATCGAATCCGTGACCGTGGAATAAAAATAAATTAATACCAAATCAGAAAATTAATCGCTTCACCGACCCATTCGATATATAAAATAATAATGAGTTAGTAATGGTTTCATTCCTAGATATAAATGTCTGAGCAACTTTCATAAAAATAATATTTTTAAAAGTATATATATATAAAAAAAAACGAACTTTCAAAAACATAAACATATACCAATTGAAAAAAAAAATTAATCAAATAATTTAACTTAATAAAATATTAAAATACTACTCGGGTTCATATATTTTGAGTTTTTTTTTTTCATATATTTTGAGTTTGAGTTATATTTTAGTCTATAATATTTTTTAAGGAAATATATCATTTTTTTTTCTTTAAATTTTAATATAGTTTTATTTGATCTTTATACATAACCAACAAAAGTGGAAGTCTATTAATATTATATACTGACTCATCCCCTAAATTCAATATAAAATTATATTTTTATCTAGTTCTTGATAATATTTAATTTTAGTATTTGAAATAACAAAATTTTTAGTTACACAATTGACTAAGCTAATTTTAAATTATAATATATTGATGAAATTGTTAATTTTTATTTTGAAATATAAGTTTACAAAGCCAATAATAACAATAGATCTACCACATCAATGTATATTCAACTAAACAAAAAAATATCTATGTACTTTACAAAAAGTTTAATTGATTCATATTCTTCATCTATTTGTTAACTTTCTAAAAACTAGTCTTTATTAATTGTTTTTAATATTTAACCAACAAATTAACTTCATACTACGATTTTTCTTTCTTTTTTTTTTTTGGTTGAGAAAATGAATTTTAATTTTATTAAAAGTAGAAATATTAAATTTCTCATTTAAAAATATATGAACTCAATAAAAACAAAAATATCAGAATAGTATTTAGAAATAATAATGTACAAATCTGACGCGTAACAGGGTTTGACGTGGAATGTATTTTATAAACCAATCTTTATTATGTAAATTATTTGAGATAATGTTCGAGGTCTGTGACAGTTTAGAATGAAGACAAGGTGACAGTCATGATTCACGCAATGGACGGTTGTGATTGCACCGTGATTAGCGCAACTGTACATGCAGACGGATAAATTTGTGACAGCCGGGTAACCAACGAAAAGTTAGTCAGCCGTTCGGGGACCGGACCGCGTTCCCATGTGGACCCTTCTTTATTTGACTTTATTTTTTCAAAAATTAAAACTTCGTCATCGTGATTTGAATGGTTTCAAAAGATTAAAATAATAACTTTTGATAAAAATTAAAAATAATAATTGAGCTTCCACAGAGTTTGTTTGACATATTTATGAAGGATTTAGGTTAAGAAGTTATATTGAATAGTTAAAAATTAAGAGTTGTGTTAAAAACTAGTTTAGATGTAATTTTTATATACAAGAGTTAAAGTTAAATCTTGTTTGAATGTAGATTTAAAATAAGTAGTTATTTTTAGTAGTTAAAAAAGAAATAATTAAAAATAAATTGTTAAAAATGAGTTATTTTGATTGATTTGAAAGAAATGATTAAAAATGAGTGGTTAGAAATGGTTGAATAGTTATAAATGAATGATCTAAAATGAATGGTTAGAAATGATAGTTATTTTCATAAGTAAGAATAAGAAATAATTAGGAAAAACTCGTTTGAATGTAAGTTTTCGAAAAGAAATTAATAAATCCTAAAAATAAATCTAGCTAAATATGTCAAACAAACAGCCCCTATAGTTCAATGTTTCCGTCTTTAAGCATTGATATTCAAGGGAGGATATAAAGTATGATGAGTATTAGTTTTTTTTAAGAAAATAATAGTTGGGTTTAGCTTGATAGTTATATATATTACTCAAAATTGTGAGGGTTCAAGTCGATAATTATTTACTTTGTTTAAATTAAACTTATAAATATGACATATTTAAGAATTTATCTATTTTATTATTTGTTTAACTTAACCTTTGTTTCCTAGGTTTTTTTTTTTATTTTTTTATTTTTTTTTTTTTGAGTACTAAACTTTGTTTTTATGCTTTTTAATTAAGAATTCAAATATTTTATGAAAACAATAACGACCAAAAAAAAATTGCCACAAAACAAACATAATTAGAAAAAAAAAGTTAAAATTAAAATTACGATCGTTATAAAAATGAACCTTGAAGTGTTTATCTTTTTAAATAGTTCCTTCAATGTTAACCTACACTCGACACAGCATAGAAGTTTTAGAGTATTTTAATTCCTAGTACGAAAATTTGGGGTTTATTTCAAATAATGATTGAAGTTAAAACAAGAACTTAGTCAAGGTGATGGGTTCCTAGTACGAAAGCATCATGAAATAGCTCAAATGGTCAAAGAAAACATTGATGTGTTTAGGTGATGAGTTCAATTTATGGTGACCACCTACCTAAGAATTAATTTTCTACAAATTTCCTTGCCATCCAAAAGTTATAAGATTATCTCGTCACATTAGTCGAGATGTACTAGCCCAAATAGTCACACATATATGAAAAAAAAATTAAAACGAGAAAACTTTCTTTTAAGGATAGTCATACGATACACCTTTTTTTTTTTTTTTGTTGATAATAGTCATACGACTTGTATTTAAATGGATAATCATATTTCGTAATAAAACTTAACATAATTTTTTTTAAGTAGAAGGCACGTATTCTTTTGGGATTTAAAAAAAATCTAGGACTTTCAAAATTTTAGAAAATAAATAAATATATCACATACAAATTCAATCTTAGATCTTAATAAAATTTTAAAATGGATAGATTTGAATGCATATAAATATTTCATATATTGTTAGGTGTGACTTTTTTTCTTTTCTTTTTTTTTTAAATTTTAAATTTTATTTTTTATTTTTTTATTAAGTACAAGTTGGGAGGGACCACAAACGCTATAAAGAGGATAATACTACTCTTCTCACAATCAAACTTATGACCATGATTTTGAACTGAATTACACAAAAATAATGAAATCATCAAATCGTCGTCCCTTTCGTTGAAATATTTTAAAATAATTGATATAATTAAAAACAGGAAAATTGCACAAACCACCCATGGGGTTTGTAGCAATTACATCCTTAAAGTTCCAATTTGATCAATTAACTCATTTGAAGTTTGATTAGTGGTGTAATAAACCCCCTCAGCCTAATTTAAAGGGGCAAAATTGTCATTTAGAAAATGTCTGGCAATTGCATCATTCATTGTGCAATTTTCTATTTGTTTCATAATGAGATAGAGGATCTTAATGGAGAAGTTGATTAGTTGAAATTCGATCGAAAAGAGGAGCGAATGAGCCAACACAATGAGAGACAAAGTAATTGGAGAATGAGGAAAAGGGTTTGCTATATATTACTCAATGAATAAATCGTACAGAGTGATGCCCGTTTATATAGTGGAGACTAGGCATATAAATAATACATTTAAATACAAAATATAACAACCATAGAACCTTTCTGGAAAGTGAATACTAACACCCTAAATATAACCATTTATTTAATACATTTTAACTGTTTAAATACTACTAAATCTATATCTTCACATCCCTCCGCAAACAAGAGGGTAGGTCAATAACACCGAGTTTGGACCGCTGAAACACGAACTGAGAATGAGAAAGCGACTTAGCGAGGCAGTCAGCACTTTGATCAATAGAGGGAATGTACCGGACCTCCAACTGGCCACGGAGAACGTGATCACGAACAAAATGGACATCAATTTCTTTGTGCTTGGTGCGGGCATGAAAAACAGGATTGGCAGCCAAGGAACTGACATTGATGTTATCACACTAGAGAATAGGGGCAGCAGACAAACCAATTCCTAACTCTGACAGAAGTTGGCGAAGCCAAATGATTTCCGCAGTAGCATGTGCAAGGGCACGATATTCAAACTCAGTGCTGGAGCGTGCAACAACAGTTTGCTTCTTCGATGACCAAGAAACGAGACTATTCCCAAATAACATACAGTAGGCAGCAACAGACCGACGATCATCAAGATTGGCGCCCCAGTTAGCATCAGAATAAGCAGAGAGGTTCATCAGTGGGTTGAACGAGAAGTCTAAGATGTTTAGTACCAGACAAATAAATGAGCACACACTTAACAGCCTGCCAATGAAGATAAGTCGTGCACTTGAGAAACTGATTAAGATGATTTACAATATAATAGATGTCAGGTCGCGTGTTGGTTAGATAATGTAGAGTGTTAATGGTACTGTAGTAGATAAACGGATCTGAGAGTGGTTCTCCTGCAGTTAGAGACAAGGTTTTGCCAACCGCAGAGGGAGAAAAAACATGCTTAACATTCGTCATCTGAAGCTTGGCAAGTAAGTCATCAATATATTTAGTCTGAGTGAGCAGCAGACCAGACGAGAGCTTCGACACCTGGATACCCAAGAAATAGCTCAGAGTACCAAGATCTTTTAGAGCAAAGCGTTGATTCAGAGAGGAGGCCAAAGTAGAAAGAAAACCAGCATCACTTCCAGTAAGGATAACATCGTCAACATACACAAGAAGCAAGGCCATAACGCTCCCACGTTGATAGATAAACAGAGAGAAATAGGACCGACTATTGACAAATCCCCACGAGAGTAGCACAGCTTTGAGAGTATCATTCCATGCATGTAGGGCCTGCTTGAGATCATAGAGCGCCTTCTTCAATTTACATACATAATTGAGAAAAATAGAATCCACGAAGCCTGAAGGTTGAGCCATAAACACATCTTCCTCGAATGTCCCATTTAAGAAAGCATTATTAAAATTAAGCTGTCGGAGGGGCTAGTTGTAAGAAAGGGCAACGGTGAGAACAATACGAATAGTCGAAGCCTTCACAACCAGACTGAATGTATCAAAATAATCAACACCAAGATGCTGGTGAAAACCCTTTGCTATAAGGCGAGCTTTGTGTCATTGAACAGATCCATCAGGATTATGTTTGATTTTGAAGACCCATTTGCATCCCATAACATTGTGGGAGACAGAGGGCGGTACAAGACACCAAGTATCATTTCGAAGGAGAGTCTCAAATTCCTAATCCATAGCAACTTTCCAGACAAGTGTCTTTAGCGCATCAACAACGCGAGTGGGTTCAGTGATAGACCAATCAAGGGAAACAACAACCCAAACCTTGGGTTTGTAGATCCCACTCTTCGAACGAGTGACCATTGGACGAGCATTCTAATGAATAGGAGGCTGAGTAGGGGAAACTTGCATAGGTTCTACAACTGGTATTATAGCACGTTCATCTAGAGATGAGTTCGGAGGCTCCAGAGTTGGGGATGATGGAGATGAAGCAGATCACGGAAAACTTAGAGAAAGAGAACTGGGAGAGACAGACTAAAGATGTAGGAGGGGAGGATCAGCTGCCATAGATCGTAGAGAGTGGCTAGTGACTGGTGGAGGTCGCGATACACAAACAGACTGAGGTAACACAACGGGAAAGGAGCCCATCCATTGATGCAGAGTAGGTGCAGTTTCTGTCACAGAAGGAGAATTCAGTGAGGAGAGAAACCCTGTAGCAAAAGGAAACATGGCTTCATAAAACAAAACATGACGAGAGATAATAACCCAGCCAGATGGTATGAGGCATTTGTGACTCTTGTGAACAAGACTAGGCCCCAAATAAACACATCGTTCAATGTGGAGTTGAAATTTCTGAGAATGATACGGTCGAAGGTACGGATACCACGCACACCCAAATCCTAAGTTCCTTGAAATTCAACTGACTCTTGGTCACCAATTCAACAGGTGACTTATCATGTAGCACTGGAGTCAGCAGCCCATTGATCAGAAAAGTAGCAGTCAGAAAAGCTTCCCACAAAAACCGAAGAGGCATAGACGCCTATGCCAGCAATGTGAGATGAGTCTCTACAATATGACGGTGTTTCCTCTCTGCCCTACCATTCTAAGTAGACGTATAAGGACACAAAAAATGAGATGTACTGCCAAGCCTAGCACACAAGGCATGAACTGGTTTGTATTCACCACCATTATCTAATTGAAGAGTTTTGACAGTACTGCCAAACTGAGTCTTCACCATAACAAGAAAGTGACAAAAGGCATCAATAGTGTCACTCTTCAACTTCAGAGGATAAATCTAAACAAAATGTCTAAAATCATCCATGAAATGAACATAATAACGGTACCCATCAGACGAGGCTACAAGAGCAGGCCCCCACAGGTCAGTATGAATAATATCAAACATAGCACACATACGAGAACAAGACAAAGGAAAAGGTTGAGCATGCATCTTTCCAAACTTACACGCTTCACAAAATAAATCTTGTTCATTCATAGAATTGGAAAAACCAAAGTTGTTAACTAAAAATTGCAAAGTACGAACAGAAGGATGTCCTAAGCATTGGTGCCAAACAGACTTAGACACCACCACATTTATTGAGCTACCACTAGGAAAAATAGATGTAGAACAAGCTAAAGGACGCTGCACTAGTGTCACAGACGATGAAGAAACAACAATGGATGAAAGAGCCGGAGCCGGTGCAACCTGATACAATCCATCTTTAAGCACCCCCATCAAAATAGTGTGGCACGTACGAGTATCCTTCACAAAACAACAATGCCCATGAAATTCAATAAAAACAGCATTATCCTGAGCAAACTTGGAGTTACTGCTTAAATTTTTAGTAATTGCAGGCACACATAAAACATTAACAAGTTTTAACAGTCCAACACCAGCAGACAAATAAACAGACCTAACATGAGAGATGGGTAATGTATTACCATCACCAATGGTAACAGTATCAGTACCTCCATATTCAGTAGGACCAGTCAGGGAGCTATAGTCAAAAGTGACATGATTGAAGGCACTGCTGTCCATATACCAACTAGGATCAATCACAGTCTCAAGTCTCGCAGCAAACGAGTTAGAACTCTGCTGAGCATGGAATGTCTGGGGAAAAGACGACGCTTGACTATGAGGAGGCCTAGATGAGGCATATGGAGGGAAAATTAGGCCTTGAGACGGATCAGAGAACTGCGCACACCGCCGCTGATTTGGAAAAAGCCTGTCATGGCAAAAATTAGCAGTATGGCCTAAGCGACCACACACATAACAAATAGTCCGACTGAGATCTCTCAAGGAACCACCCCGACTAGGACTGCGACCGCGACCACCCTTGGAATTTTGGTAACCACGACCAGATGAACGTGGAGAAGGGGTCTGAGCTGGTTTAGACCACGGTTGAGTGACTCCTTGCACATCGATCACGTTAGCCATATTAGTAGATAGTGTCTGAGTGAATGAAGCGGTTTTCTGAGAATTCTGATGCTCAATTCATTTATCAAACAAAAGTAACTTTGTCTAGAGTCGAAACCAAGAGAGATTCGGACGCATTTGAGCATTAGCCATCATTTCATTATATTCTTCATCAAGACCTATCAAAACTTAGGAAATAAGAGCACAAAGTAGCACGGGACTTCCAGCAAGTTGAAGGTTGTTAGCATGAGTCTTCATAGTCCACAAGTAATCAGCCATTTTTTTAGAGCCCTTCCGACATTGCTAGAAAGTCTGACGCAAAAAATCCTCTTCAGCATGAGACTGGGCACCAAAGAGCTCGTGAATAGCAGCAGTCCACAGAGCATGAGAAGTTTCATGACCCATCACTTGAGTCGCAACTTCAGATGTCATGCAATTATACATTCAACCTAGTACAAGCTGATTCACCACCATCCAATTCTCATGTGCATCATATATAGAAAAATTATTAGAAGTTGAAAAAGAGGAAGGCAGGGGCCCACCTGGCCCCCCTTTTGCCGCCTACCAAAATAGAAAAGGGGGGCCCACCTGGCTTCTCTGCTGTGCAGTTGTAGCAGAAAAAAAAACCAAGGAGGGGAGGCTCACCTGCCCTCCTTGCACCGCCTCGGAAATAGAATGGGAAGAAGGCCCACCTGGCCCCCCTATTCCGTCCCTGCAGTAGGAATGGAGAGGCCCACCTTGCCTCTCTGCAGCCCCGCCTTAACAAAAAATGGGAGGCCCGCCTGGCCTCTCTGTTGCGCCATCAGAACAGAGATGGGGAGGCCCACATGGCCTCCCTACTGTGCCTCCAAAACTGAAACAGAAGTGCCCCCTTGTGGAACATAAAAAATAGAATTTGGTGGGGGGCATTTGTGTTCTTCTATAAAAAAACTCAAGAAGTTTGTTCGATTTTAGGATAGGTACGGCTAGATTGTTCCAGAGAAGAAAATTTGATCGATCTAACTTGATGCTACTTATCTGACTGAGAATCTGATTTAGAGGAGGTTTACTAAACTTAGAGGTCTCTATAAAATTGGTGTTGGCCATGGAAAAGCTCTGATACCAAGACAAAGTAATCAAAGAATGAGGGAAAAGGTTTTCTACATATTACTCAATCAATAAATCGTATAGAGTGATACCCTTTATATAGGGGAGACTACGAATATAAGTAATACATTTAAAAACATAATATAACAACCCTAGAACCTTCTAGAAGATTCTAGAAAGTGAATTCTAACACCCTAAATATAGCCATTTATTTAATACATTTTAACTGTTTAAATACTATTAAATCTATATCTTCACAAGAGGAACTGATGGCGAAAATGACTTTTAGAAATGAAGAAAGGTAGGAGTTTTTCTCAAGAGGTATGGGCGGACTGAAGAGTTTTTTTTTCTCAAGCTTCTACAATTTAATTTTTTTTTAAAAAAAATCCATCTGTTTGAGTCTTAGAGACCAGTAGTCCTTAGACAAAAATGACGAGTTGCTCGTCTTGTTCCTCGTTTCTGTTGAAACCCCATTAATTTTCCGGTCACTGCAGTTTCTCACCCACAGTTCTTAATCAACATCTCATTTAGCCAAAAGTAAAAGTAAGGATTGTTAAAAGGAAATATAAAATTAGATTAAAGAGAAATGAAATAAACTAAAAAGAAAAACAGTGACATAAATGAAATAAACTAAAAAGGAAACACAGAGACATTGTTTTCGAATGAATTTAATTGAAAGGAAAATTGAAACTAATTTGTGTTATGTTTATCGATGTTGTCGCATTTGTGAGGGTCGTGAATCAACTAGATAGCAACGAGTGAGATGTGGAGGTGGTTGAATTTAATAGTAAGTGTGTTAGAAGGGTAAGAAGTTGAAAAGACCTCACTTTTATCTAAATGACAATTTTGCCCGCTAAATTAGGTTTGTAATCAAATTTCAAGGGAGTTAATTAATCAAATTGGAACTTTAAAGATGTAATTGTTACAAACCACATAATTTTTTTTTTTATATCCGTGATTGTCCGGACCAGCTTTCGCGCACCTCGACTAATGTCATAGGACATACCACCTAACCCTATGATATTTAGATGTCAAGGAAACTCATAAAAAATGAATTTCTAGGTAGGTGGTCACCATGGACTGTAACAAACCCCATAGTTCAGGGATGGTTTGTGACATTTTTCCAATTAAAAACTATACATTAGTTTCTAACTAATAAATCTCTATAATATAATTCATATATATATACAAAATTCCTATGTATATAAATAGAAGAGGCTACTTTAAATTCTTATTATTTTTAAATTTGGTAAGATTTTTCAATAGATGCCATCTAGGTCTACATCCATGCCTATTTTCAAGGGAAATTCCTTGGAATGAGGGTCAATTTAGAACTTTGACCTTGTAAATAATGACATAATTAATTATTGAGTTTCTAACATTTGAACTTTTGAAGACTATTTCTTTTGTGTATAAGGAGAAGAAAAAAAAAGTTAAGTGCCTTATTTGTGAAAATTGCAATTAATTTTGATGCATAGGAATTTGAAATCAATTTAATGGGATCTTTTATCAAAAAAAAAAATAATAATAAATAATGGGATCTAAATCGACCAAAAAATAACGCATGGCAATGACAAAATTACAAGTTTCATTATTAGAAATAAACAACGTAGAGGTATGTGTTTGTAAAAAAAAATATATAAAATGAACTGTAGACGTGTATACATGAAACTACAAAAAAATAAAATAAATAAAAAAATAAACGATTATTCTGTTTTTTTAATTAAGATTATTGGATTTTTTTTCCGAGAGTTAGGGATTAGTTGTTGTTGTTTTTTTTAAAGAACGTAAGGGATTAGTTTAACTTAACTATTTCACGTTATTATAAATTAATATTTTTTTATTTATATAAAAGATCAATATTATTGGAGAAAATATTATGTGTTTAGGAAATAGAGAAGGAATATAAGGAAAGCCATTATTTAAAATTATGAGAAAATAAGAAAATCCTTATGAAGAGAAAAAAGAGAAAGTAAACATGCCACACGTGTGAACCATCTAGCAAATAGGGTGAATTAAAAGTTCCAGAATTGGATTTTTTTTTTTTTTTTAATTATTGTTTTATTTGCAAAAAAGTAAAAAGAAAAGAAAGAAAGAAAAAGAATAGTATTTTATTCTGTGATAAACTTGACAGAAAAGGGGTGGGTTCTAATTAGGCCATTTGATGACATTCAATTCAACCATGCAACCTAACTACTTTGAAATATTTGTTTATTGTATTTTTTAAAAAAAACCCAACAATAAATAAAATAACCCAAACCAAAAGCACTCACCCAAAATCAATACAAATAAGCCAAAGTTCAAACCTTTCATCCAAAACTTCTTCATGTTCTTCTTCTTCTCCTCCAAATATGCACCTGAACCGCCTCTGTTTTCTTCAACCAGTGGTCTTGAATGAAGTCCAGCCACTCGATCATGAAGATCTTCAAAACCCCAACAACAAACAACACAATCGAGATTGGTGGTCTCAATTCCAAGCTTTCCTCCGAGATTCCATCGTCAAATTCCACAACCTCAATTGGGCAACTTCCTGTTGCTACGGCGGTGGACCGAGAAATCCGCCACCGTTTCACGACACCGATGGGGTGCAGCTTTCCGAGAAAGTCGGTGGCGACAACCCCAGAATCTTCAGCTTTGCAGAGCTCTATATTGGGACCAAGGGGTTTTGTGCTGAGGAAATTCTAGGCAGTGGAGGATTTGGGAAAGTTTACAGAGCCCTTTTGCCGAGTGATGGAACTGTGGTGGCTGTGAAATGTTTGGCTGAAAAAGGGGAGAAGTTTGAGAAGACGTTTGTGGCGGAGCTGGTGGCGGTGGCTCATCTCCGCCACCGGAATCTGGTCCGTCTCCGGGGGTGGTGTGTTCATGATGACCAATTGTTTCTTGTTTATGACTATATGCCTAATCGGAGCTTAGACAGAGTAATTTTCCGGCGGTCGGAAAACGGAGGAACCGATCTGAGTTGGAAACAGAGAAGGAAGATTGTGAGTGGCTTAGCTGCTGCTCTGTACTATCTTCATGAACAATTGGAGACTCAGATCATTCATAGAGACGTTAAAACCAGCAACGTGATGCTTGATTCCAATTACAATGCAAGGCTTGGTGATTTCGGATTGGCAAGGTGGTTGGAGCATGAACTTGAGTATCAATACAGGGTGCCGTCGATGGGTCACCACCAGTTCCGGCTGGTGGAAACCACCAAAAACGGCGGCACAATTGGGTATCTCCCACCGGAGAGTTTTCAGAGAAGAAGCATTGCCACTGCAAAATCTGACGTTTTTAGCTTTGGAA
Organism: Sechiopsis laciniata; assembly: GCA_037833695.1. Taxonomy (NCBI): domain Eukaryota; kingdom Viridiplantae; phylum Streptophyta; class Magnoliopsida; order Cucurbitales; family Cucurbitaceae; genus Sechiopsis; species Sechiopsis laciniata. The sequence goes on from JBBMKA010014686.1 coordinate 19,786, forward strand.
TTGTGGTTCTTGAGGTGGTTTCTGGCCGGAGGGCAGTGGACCTTACATGTCCTGATGATCGGATTGTGTTGCTTGATTGGATTCGAACGCTCTCCGACGACGGCACGCTGCTGCTCTGCCACGATAACCGGCTACCAGATGGGTCCTATAATCTGATTGAACTGGAGCGTTTGATCCATTTGGGTCTTCTCTGTACACTCCAAAGCCCACAGTATAGGCCAAGTATGAAATGGGTTGTGGAAACACTTTCTGGTGGCATGATTGGGAATTTACCTGCTCTTCCATCGTTTCAGTCTCATCCTCAGTACATATCTTTATCTTCCCCCACTGATGGAAGCACTTCCAGAAGCACTAGCAGCAGCAGAACCATAGGGACAAGATCAGACACAACAACAATCACAGTTAGTTGCTCAGATTTGGCTTCAGCCAATGAAGAAACCTTGTATATGACTGCTGAGAATGGAAACAATAACAATTATACCAACTCTTCTGCTAGGTTTCTTGACAGATCAAAAACTATTCAAATGATTGAAACCCCAAGAGAAATATCATTCAAGGAGATCATTTCAGCCACTAGTAACTTCTCCGACTCACAACGAGTGGCGGAACTCGACTTTGGAACTGCCTACCATGGCTTCCTTGACAATAGACATCATGTTCTAGTGAAGCGGCTTGGAATGAAGACTTGCCCTGCGCTAAGGGAGCGATTCTCAAACGAACTCCTAAACTTAGGCCGGCTTCGCCATAGAAACTTGATACAACTTCGAGGGTGGTGCACAGAGCAAGGAGAGATGCTTGTGGTGTATGATTATTCAGCAGATCGCCTCTTGAGCCACTTGCTTTTCCATCGTGACAAAAGAGCCTTGCAATGGTGTCATAGATACAACGTAATCAAATCTCTAGCTTCTGCAATTCTTTATCTTCATGAGGAATGGGATGAACAAGTCATCCACAGGAACATCACCTCATCAGCTGTCATTCTTGATCCTGATCTTAATCCAAGGTTGAGTTCTTTCGCCCTTGCAGAGTTCCTAACAAGAAATGAGCACGACAATCATCACGTAACCATAGATAAAAACAAGTCAGTACGCGGGATTTTCGGGTACATGTCGCCCGAGTATTTAGACTCTGGCGATGCCGTGGCAACAGCTGATATATACAGTTTTGGTGTGGTGGTGCTAGAGGTGATAACCGGACAAATGGCCGTTGATTTTCGACGGCCAGAGGTATTGCTGGTTCGGAAGGTCCACGAATTCCACGCCCGGAAAAGACCACTTGAAGAACTAGCTGATATAAGGCTGGATGGAGAATACAACCACAAAGAACTGATGAGACTGTTGAGACTAGGAATTGCATGTACTCACTCAAACCCAGATTTAAGACCAGAAATGAGACAGATAGTTAATATACTAGATGGAAATGATCAAAGCTTCAGAATAGAAGAAAAAATGGAGAGCCTAAAAGGTTGGAAACAGAGAAATGCAACTTCTCTGTCACTGGTTAAGAGGATTCAAGCTCTGGGAATACAATGAAAAACTCCACTCTGATGGCTAAGAGTCTCTTCCTCTATAAGCCTCAGATCTCTATACATAGTTTTGTTTTTTTTTGTTAATATTGTGTGATATAGATAGCAGAGAAGTATGGGTTACAAATGTTCCATTCTGAGTAACAAGATATTAGTCACTTGTTTTTATCTTCCCTGTCCACAGCCTTACACCAAAAACATAGCATTTTCCAATTTAATCATTAAAGCCCAAAAAGAAAAACACCCATAATTTATTGTAAATTATGGTATCATAATTAATCAGATGTTCGGCATTTTAATTAGCATGATTGCCACACAGGCATTTCATCAAACATGTGGAGTGCAATATTCACGAGGTCAAAAATCAACCCCACCCATTAAAGTTAGAATCCAATTTTCACATTTACTTTCAGAATAACCCAACAGTGCAACCAAAACATTTCAGAAAACTACAGAAAATAATGTAAAGTTCATTAGAGAATTAAGATATTCATACCAGTTCATATCAAAATGCTAGCAAATTGAGAGCACAGATTAGAAACTTAAATAGAAAATGCATATTAAGTCAGGAATTGGAAGAAAAATCTGCCGCCCAATGAATTACAAAGGCTGACCTTTTCGATTTGCCTGCCATTTGGATTTCAACAATCAAAACCAAATTCAGCTGAATTTTACTTGGGTTTGATTTTTTCAAAAAAAGTTGCTACCGAATTTTTTATAAATGTGAACAATAAAAAATGATTTATGACTAATTAGAACCAAAATTTAAAGTTTATAAACTAAATACATACTTGACAGTAAAGTCTTGAAAAAACATTTGTAAGCGATTTAATAAGTACAATTGACAAGTATAGGTATATTTAATTTAATTTCAAATTTAATTATTTAGATCAAATACAAATTTAGTCTTTGCAATTTGAGTCTATTTGATCTATAAATTTTTTAAAAAAAAAAACTGTGTTTTATTGACCTTTCATATACATGTCGAATAAACTATTAAAACTTTTAAAAGTTAGGTAATTTATATATATATATATATATATATATATATATATATATATATTTGTTTGAGTTAAAAAAGTTGGTTAATATATATACCTTACCATTTTCAAAACATTTTCTTAGAAACATTTTGATCTTTTAACTAAATTTCAAATTGTAAAAATAAGTTTTCGAAACTGCCGTCATTATTCAGTAACCTTTGATTTTTTGTTTTAGAAAAAAAAATCTATAAATATTATTTTCACTTATAAATTTCATTGTTTTGTATGTTTTAAAAATTATGACACATTTTAAAAACTAAAATTAATATATATAGTTTTAATTTTTTGTTAAAATTAATTTTTAATTTTTAATTTTTTTTGAAAATTCAAATGTTTTATATGAAATTTATTATAAAGTAATAGAGAGAAACCAATTTAATTTTCAAAACTCAAAACTAAAATTGTTATCAACGGAAGTTTAAACTTTTAATTTTGTGTTTAATAAATTTTTATTTGATAAATATTTGACGTATTTTAATTTTGACACACTAGATAGAAAATTTGTACCCTTATATATTAGTGTTAGAACATTTTCAATATGTCAAAGTTTTATCATACACGAAACTAAAACTTCCAAAAATTTATTAAATACATAAGTACATTGATCACAGGCAATGTTTTAAATTCATAGAGTAAATTACTCTCTTTTTATATATAATTTGTTCTACACTGCATAAAACTATTTCAAATATATAATTGTCTGACTTTCGCATCACTAATAATCGTATTATTTAGGACTTTACCAAAAAAAAAAAAGTCAAACAAAAGTTCCAATGTGACAGAAAAACACATGAAATCACAAACTATCGAATGCGTATTATTCAATGTTGCGAATAAATAAAGACAAATTGATTATGAATTGTATTTTAAAAGCTAAAATTTGATTTTGTTGGCCAAATCTTATTCTAGATTATTATAAGATAATAAGTATTAGACCAAGTCTAAACAATTATTCAACTCCAATTCTCAACAATACATGGAAGTACGTAAGAACATGCTTTGTAATTGTCTCAAAAAAAAAAGAACAAGCTATGTAAAAGTGGGTAAAAATAACAATATTAATTTTATAATGTGGAGTTGGTTTATTTTATAAGCCACTACTTTATATCTCAGGTTATATTATAATGAGAAAATAAACTTACTATGTGGGCATGTGGATGTGGTTTAATTTAACTATTAGCCCTTAATTAGTTTGTAATATATAAACCAAAGTTTTTTTTTTCTAATATCTGTGACTGTCAAGAAAATTTATAGAAAATTAATTTTTAGATAAGTGGTCACTATACTTTAAATTCATTACCTTAAGCACTTTAAAATACTCATTGACCAGATTCTCAAAAAAAAAAAAAAAAAAAATTCACATTGACCAATTGAGTCACTTCATAATGGTTAGTATAGGAATACAATTGTAATTGCCTTAGATAGAATGCAAATTACACCTGATTTGTAGTTAACTATATTTTACCAAGGTAGGAGGGTTTTTTTTTTTTTTTTTGAGAACCTTATAAGAAAAAAGTTAAAACACACACGAGTTTAGATTAGCCCTATTTTTTAAAACTATTTTAAAAAAATTGATTCAAGCTAGGCATATAGGCAGAGAAATTATTAGTAAACAAACGAAAATTTCTTATAAAAAGAACATCGAATTCTTATGGAATGGGCCATTAATAATATATTTATTTCTAGTTCGATAAGCAAAAAAATAATCATGGTGGGAATTTGGTATCCCAACTCCAAAAAGCCAATAAAGAAACAAAAAGGTTATTCCTTTCTTCTAGATTAAAAAAGAAAAAGAGTTTTAAAAAAAAGGTTAAAAAAGAAAAAGAAAAACTTAGTGCTTACCAACTCCAAAACCCATATTTCCAACCTCTAATCTCAATCAATCTTTTCATGTTTCCCCTTAATTTTGAAATGAAACAATTTTTTTAGTACAAAAATGAAACATATCATATATAATTAAAAAAAAATGTGAAAAAATGAATGAATAAGTAAATAGAGCAATTTAGGTGATGTTTTGACATCATCTAAATATTGAAACAGCTCAATGAAAATCACACTTTAATTTTTTTTAATTTTATATTTCTACTTTTTTAAATTAGAAAAAAAATAAGATGCGACTCTTATTAAACCACATAGGTGCTCTCATAAGTAAATAGAGAGAATAAAAAGATACATCTTGCTTTTGGCCAACAATTGACCACGGATCCCAACCATTATGGTTATGATGTTATGCCAAACCTACTGTTATAGAGAAATTCACAGTTAAAGTCCAATAAAATTCACGGGCTAGAAAAAGGCTCACGAGCCATTAAGAGTCAAGCAAATTTTGACATGAGCCCAATCGAAGCCCACTAGATAGTGGAGCCCCTAAGAGGTCGGACACCCAACTCGGGTCCGAGGACGATCGGGCTAGACCTGACCCAGGCCTCTATGAAGTCACGCCTAGCCCGATCTCGAAGGATAAGGCTCCTGCCTTACCTTGGGTTCATAGAAGGTTGGGTGCAACCCGACTCTAGATCCTATCCATCGTCGCCAAATGCGTGAGCCCTCCCTATAAAGCTAGATACTAGAAACGAGTATTCTCATAAATCATTTGGGTCGTTTGAATCTGACTTAAGTATCGGAGGCCACATGGCTCCCACTACACCGAATTCGTCATCAACACTTATGTTATCAAAATTAATATTTTGTTAGTTCAATCCGACCCAACTTAATTGTGACTCTTAATTAAAATGGAAAAAAAAAGGCTTATGACCTTGATATCAATAGTCTCTGTCAAACTGTTTTTTTTTTTAGTCTCTATCAAAACATTTGACTTTGACTAGATAATAGTGAAAGCAAATTCAGAGTAGTAAATAATTCAAACATATAATTTTCACTAAGCATAGCTTAATGAGCACCAATCTTCGAGTGTTCAAACAACTCGAAACCCGAATAACCCGAACCAAACCAACTCAAATTGACGGATTGACTTGGGTTAAATACATTTTTGGGTTAAGTTGAGTTCAAAATCATGAAATGTTCATGGATTGGGTTGGGTCAAGAGTTGACCTAAAATTAACCCAATCTGATCAACCCTAATTGATTATTTAGTTCAATTTTTTTTTTTACCTATAATATGATTGTATATGAGTATATTTATTTTATTTAATTATTATTGTTAGACTTTTTATTTTTCCATATTCTTTAATATTTTTTCAAGTTTTTATAATCTATATATTATGATAAAATATATAGTCAAATTATGTAATCTATCTTTGTTGGTTTTAATTATATATTTGTTTTACAGAAGTCGAATTATGTCATATATTTTTGTTGTTTTAATCATCTATTTGTTTGATGTTCTATAGTTTGGAATTTTCTATATGAACCATATTTGTAGGATTAATAGTAGGTGACTTTTGATTGTATATTTTACATATTTAATATTTATATTCATTTCATTACCTTGATTGGATATTGCATTTTGTTTATGTATAATGTAGAACTTATTTGATAAAAGATATTTATATAATCTATTATTGGATGCGATGATTCAACCCAATCCAACTCAAAATTATAAGAATTGGGTTGAGTTAGATTGTCTCTTTAATTGGTTTGAGTTGGAAAAATAACCAATTCGAAAATTTGAATTAAGTTAAAAACTTTTCTCAACTCAATCCAACCCAACTCATATACACCCTTACCTCCCATAGTGA
>JBBMKA010014712.1:0-32125 GCA_037833695.1 Sechiopsis laciniata
AAGCATAAAATAAAAGCATCGTCAATTTATCAAATACAAAATATCAAAAATATTTCTAAAGCTAGTTGTATAGCTTTTAAATTTTGAATTGGATTTTTGCTTGCCTTTCCTTATAAATAATATTAATATCTCATTGAAAAAGGAAAATCGAAAACTGAACCAAAACCGAACCAAACCAATAAAAAACCGATCCAATGGTTTTATACTTTGTTGGACATTAGATCGGATCTATTTTTTGAAAAACTGAAGATATCGATTCGGTTGTCGATTTGGTACAAAACCGAACCGAGATCACCCCTATGTCTTTCAAAGTTTTCTTCCTAAATATAGACAAAAAATCACTACTACAAAAAAGACATTACTTGACACTACCTATTTTGAAATATTTGACATTTGTTCTTAGAAACGTCAAATAATCAATTAATTTATAATGAAAACGTCAAGTATAGTTAAATCACGCTAAAATTCGTTCCAAAATCCCGTGTTTTTTATGGTTAACAATACTTGATGTTCATCAAGCGTGAAGTATGTCAATCACACGATTTCTGCTTGACTTTAACTAAAATTCACTGCGCCTTTCATTTGTAATTTCTAAAAATAGAAAAAGCCCTAGGTAAACAACGGCTGGACGATTTCTCCCCCTTTAACGTATTTCCGGCGGCTTCAACTACAATAGTGTAGCTGTCTCTCTTCATTACGCGTCGAGCAACCATTATGAAATCAACGGTTGGACTTTAGCCATCGACAACTTCCATCTTTGTCTCTTCTTGTGTTGTTGTCGAGGTTTTGGTCTGAAATGGGGAGGGATTTCTTGTGTTTGAGCTCTAAGAAGCCATTGACTGTGGTGAGAGAAGAAATTGAAAGTGATGGAGTCCAAGATTTTGGTAAGTTTTTCCAATTTCATTTTGGTTTGCCCTAATTAACTTTTTTACAAACTTTGTTCTGAATTAATTTTGTTTTTATTTTTGAATCATATGTTTATGGCTGGGATGAATTTGTGTGTTTAGATATTTTTGGATAGAGGTGTTTTTTTGGGAATCATAGAAATTTCTCAGTTTTTTTTTTTTTTTTTGTTAAGTGGTGGTTGTTTGTGATAAATTCGTTAAATTTTGTTGGATGAAAAAATCCACTCTAACTTGAGTTTAAAATCTGTTTTTCTCTAAATAAAATTGGTGGTTTTCCTATAATTTTCTTGTTTTGGAGTTGCTATGTTAAGAGATCCCTAATTTCAAGTGTAGTCCTTGTTAGTCCAGTAGTAGCTGCATTGATCTCCGTGGAGAATTTTTTTTAAGGTATTCTAAAAGCTCTGGTGTTCCATGTTCTCCAACAAGGCCTCTTTTTTTTTTTTTTTTTGAAATATCCAACAAGGTCTCTGCCCTTCCTCATCTACTACCTTTCAAGCTTTCTAGAGAAGATAAGACTACCAATTTTGTCACGACTATCACAAAGCAACTAAGAGCAGCCAAAATTCACGTTTAATTTTGTATTCTTTAAATTTTAATAAATATCAAATAATGCATTTGGTATACAACAATTGCTTATAAATCTAAGTAATAGAAAAAGAGCACACGTTTTAATTCAAAATTTATCTGGTGGTTGTGAGGTTTTGCTTTTTGATATATGCCTATTTTGTTGCTGCACTCGATTTGAAGTTTTACACTTATTGATGCTTTAATTTTCCCAAAACTCTATTGGGCTTGTGTTGGTTTCTTTGGTTATTTGTTTGACATGAATAAGGTTGAGAATCCAAGTTTTCATTGCTTTTTGCTTCAATTTTGGGTTTATGGGTTTGCTCTAATGAATTTGTTCCTTTGTTCCTTTAGAGTTTTGATTTGTGTTGATTAAGAAGGTAAGTTTTAAAGGATTGTAATGTCCTGTCCTGATTATTTTTAATTAGTTTTTGAGTTGCTTTGGTAGATCCATAGGTATGTCTCATCATTCTATTGTATGTTTTTCTATAACTCATCATTTAAGCATCCCATGTACTAAAGACCATTAGTTAGTTTAGAATTTTTAGATATAAGCAAACGAAACCAACATATATTTTTCATTTTAGCATTGCTTGTCTAATGGACATTATAGGGGGTTCTAGAGATTGCTCCAATTTTGAAGAGACTGTGTTTGGTGGATTTTTTTATGTACTCTTACCATATGGTATGTTCCTTACTACTTGTTATTATGAACCAATATTTGTTTACCACTTCTTTCTATGCACATGAATACTAGTCAAACTCCTAAATTAAGTTGAGTGTTTCGTATAATAATGATCATTAAACAGTCATATTTATTATAATAGTTAGATTATTGAGTATAAAAAGAGTTGTTAGGTTATTATTTTGAAAATAGAAAAGAAAAGAATTAAAGAAAAGAGAGAAAAAAAATAGCCTCAACTCATCTTTTTCTCTTATTCTCTTATGTTGGTGTAGCCAAACAAACATGGAGGCTCAAACAATCTCTTTCGTGATGCTTAGCTTTTTCCTGAAGCTGAAGGTATAATTCGTTGATACATTTCAAACTTATGCAATTTTTTTGTCATTTCTTTTGAGAAATGGAGTTGAATGTTTCTCATGTTTGGTTTAGATGTTGAAAGGTGGATCCAAACTCATTCCATGAGACAAAATGTATTTTGTTTTGTCTTTTAGAATATATCATCACAAATTTTAGGTGAGGGTGATGAGATGGGCATGAGCTTTGTTAGAGCTACCAGAGTCTCACTTGAAGAAAATGCTTCTCAGGTATCCTTTTGTTCTACTAAGTCAGATGAAGAAGCATGAGAATTGAGAATGTTTTTGCTTGATTTTAATTTTTGGTTGTCCAGAGATTTTTCTGAATTCATTTTATACAAATATGTGCCATGCTCCCTTTTTCTTCTAATGTAATGATTTTGGTGATGAAGATTGAATATATTGTCTCTTAAACCAGTTTTCTTCTTCCTCTATTCTTTTTTTCGTTTACTTCATTCCTTATTCTTAATGAACTTCTTCTTTTCTTTTTGAAAGGTACTTAGGCAGTTGTTTTTTAAATTGAGAAACTTGTCATTTGAAAGGAGAAAGAAAGCGAATTAGGAGAATGGTATAGTTTTTTTCATTTTCTTACATATCCTATTGTGAGAGTAACACATTTTAATATTTTATATGTTTCTTATTTGATTTTTTTTTTTTTTTTTTTTAATTTTGTAATCTTAGTATTTCATTTTTGTTTGAATTAAATGTAGAACACTTATGATGTATCAAGATTAGAAGATCATGAAAGCTAATCGAAAGACTTTGTTTATGTGCAAGTGTTAACACAAGGATAAACAACTTTCATGAAAGTTATATGGATAGTGATGGTGTGTTTTTCTTCTTTTTTCACATAAATTTTTTAGAGGATTGTGTTTGAATCTATAGAGGAATGTTTACGAAAGTTTTATGTGTTGTTTTTATTTTTATTTTTGAGATAATGTTTGTTTAAGTTTGAGGTATGTGAGTTGTTTTCTTTTCAACTCAAGTTATTGGTATTTAGTGTTTGAATTGATATAAGTTGTTATTTTGGTTGTTGGAATGTACATGAACAATTTTGGTTGTTGGAAATCTATTGGATATTTAAATATTTGAAGGTTATTTTCAGGACAATCAAATAATTGGGATCAAATATTTTTTTAAAAAATAGATGGCCTTTTTTACGTTTACAGAGTGTCAAATTAAAACTTTACTTGACGATTATCAGATGTTAAAAGTATATCTTTACTTGACGTTTATAACATGTCAACAGTATAACATTACTTGACACTTGCAACGTGTCAATAGAATAACTATACTTGACACTTACCAAATGTTAAATAGCTTTTATAGTTGACTCTTCTAACATGTCAAGTATATATAGTTGACATAATTCGACCGTCAAGTAATGATATATTACTTAATACCAGTATACTTGACGCTTACTGAACCGTCAAGTATTGTTCTACTCGACATTCTACAAGCGTCAATTAGTGTCTTTTTTATAGTAGTGAATATATCATATTCCAAAATATACTCCATTCTAAAATATACTATATTCCGAAAAATACTCAATTCCAAAAAATAACCTAACTATTTTCAAAACTACCTGTGTACATAAAAAAGAATATGAAATATGTATCTTCAAAAGTTGTAGTCTTCCAAAATATATTCATGAGCTATGAACAAAGTATACTTCCAGGCGCACTGTATCCAACTCACATGTAGGGTATTAGAAATTCAGCTCATTCCACACGCACTTTATCCAGCTCATCCTGTGTGTATACTTCTCTTGTATCAATATGTCAACATTAATTAAGACTGAAATAGTAACTAATTTATGAAAATTAATAATAAATTTTCAAACTAAACAATATAATAAAGAACATACTATTTTGGTGATGTTTGTGCTATTTTCTTTGATGATATCTCTCATATTTCTCATCACATAATAGCCACGTTCTGTACTCCCCTCTTGTAATGAACATTGACAAAGTAATAGAAGGAGTAAGTTTGAGCATTGACAAAGTAATTGAAATTCATAACAAAAGTAAATCAAAGTAGTAAGTCCAAACAAGAGGAAACTGTTCGAATCCTATATGAAATCAAAGTAACTTATTTTCTTTGAGCATTAAAAGAAGGGCCTTCTACATGCAAATGCAATCTTGGTGACTGCCTTATTGGAGACTTCGGAGATAATTCTTTTGATTTTGCTTTTGGAGAATCACTTTCTAACAATTCTAAAGATTTTAATGCTTCTTTCTTCCCCTTTCCTTTATTTGCTTCTTTTCTCAGATTAGCTAATCTTTCAGCAGATTCATTCTCCAATCTCTTTTTTGTAGGCATTATTTTCCTCTTCATCCTTTCAGCAGCAACCTTAGGACAATATCTCTTTTTCCCTTTCTTGTCATTTGTTGCTTTTGTTATATTTTCCATTTCTTCCTCATTCTTTATTCTTTTTCCTCTTCTTGACTCTGTTCTTTTTCCTTTTCTTGATTCTGTTCTTCTTTCTCCCCTTCTTGCTTCTTTTCACTTCCTTCAAGAGCAAATTATTTAATTGTTAATTTCAACCAATTCAAGAGGTCAATCAACTCGTTGGAACTAATAAAATTCCACTCCACTAATAGACATCTATTAGTTCCATTGATAGAAGTCTATCAGTTTCACTGATAGAAGAAGTCTAAACTGCAAATTTCATAACAGTGACAAGTCTAAACTATCAGTGACATGAAATTGATAGAAGTCAGCTTCAAGCTATAAGTTCCTAGCTTAGTACAAGTCTAAACTACAAATTTCATAACAGATCGGTACAGTGCAAAATTCATAACCAATTAACTTCAAGCTATAAGTTCCTAACTTAGTTTGTACCTTTGGAGCTTCCACTTGATCATCTACTTCAACAATATCATCCTCAATATCCACCTACCATTTATAAGAAGCAATAGGAAAGAAGTTAAAATTTCATTTATTGAACACTAAAGAAGTTAAATAAATTAATTCAAATAAATATCTATACTTACCTCTTTCGCATAAGTAGTTGCATAGTCAACTATCTTATCCACATCTACCATTGTGTCTATTTGATATGGACTAATGGTTTGTGGAACATTCTTCATGAATGACTGCTGAACTTCCATCAAGTTGTTCAAAACTTTTAAAATTCTGGCTTGCCCAGCCTTGAGCTCCTCCTGTCCAGCTTTAAGCTCCTTTTGTCCTTTCTTCAAATTTTCTATAACTTCACAGATTGAAGTTAACTTTTCACTCAATGTGTTTTTTTTTTCTCTTCTTCTTCTTCTGTACTATCATCATGCTTTTCCTCCATTTTTTCCTTATTTCCTTCTTCTTTTTCTTCTATTTCATTTCTATCTTCTCCTTCATTGTCATTATCATCAGTTTCTTCATCTGCTTCTTTAATGAGATATTTTAGAGTCTCTATTTGAAGTTCTTCTTCCGTTGGTATCAATGGTTTTACTGAAAACTATTAAAAAAAAGTTTTAAAATTAATCATCAATCAGTTTTACTTATTGTATTCGATAAAAAAAAAAAAGCAACATATTTGGCTTACCTTCAAAGACTAAAAAATTCTTTTCTTAAATATCTCCCAATCTTCCTTGCAATGTGCCGACCATCTCAACATTCTTGGCCCTTTGGTTTCAATTCTCTGTCCGAACTCCATATCAGCCAACAATGAGATTACTTCAAAGGCCCAGAATATGAGCCCTAGAGGAAATCCTTGAAGTGATATTGATGGAGCATTTTTTTTCGTACATTTCCTAAAATATTCTAAAGTGATGTTAAAGCACTCTCTACCTTATGGAAATGCTTGAAACCTCTCATCATCATCTATTAATTTGAAATGAGCTGGGTTTATTTTGTTGTGGGGTTGTCTTGGCAGTAGCAAACACTCTAGAATGTATAAGTTTGCAAATTTCACTCTCAAGGATTCATTGCTCGATATTTGTGGTAGAATACTAAAGAAAGCTATTAGTTTGTTTCTAACAATGAGTTTCACATTGTTAAAGAAGTTTGATCTCAAATCACTATGGTCGTCCTCATAAATCTCTTGAACAGGTAACTCTCCACAATTTAACCTAGTAATGAGACAAAAGTCTTTAATCCCAAACTTAATTAAATGACCTTCAAGGTTGAATGCCAAAGTGTTTTTTTTATTTGTTTCACATTGCCTCAAGGCAAGGTGTGAAAGCAATTGAATAGGAAGTTTTGTGGCATGCAAGTCTAAGAAATGCCCAAAGGGCCCCCTCCTAAACATTTCTTGCTCTCTCTCACTTAGAGTGCCTTTTATATGTTCTATTACTTCGAGTTTGTTGTAAACATTTATTTTGGATGGACGAGTCCAATCATTTTTGTCTATGATTAGCTTCTTTTTCTCCTGTTAAAATAAATTCAACCATTTAGTACTCTTTATTTTTAAAATTCCATAAACTATCACACAAAATATCACAATTATTTATTGTTTACTTCAGTGTGTTTCATCTTCTTTGAAGATGATGTCCCTGCCTTAACTAAATTTCTTTTTGCCATCTGTTTAACAATAGTCAGTCATTAACACTTAGGATGTTAATATTCAAATAACAAAGATAGTATCTTCTATCAGCTAACAAACACTCAAGTATCTTCTATCAGTAAACATATTTGAAACTAATATTTGAAAGATAGTAATAAACCAAAACAATAAACATATAACAGACACTAAAGTATCTTATATCAGTTAAATTGATTGACAACAGATCACTAATAAATCTTCTATCAGTTAAATTGATTGATAACAAATCACTAATAAAACTTCTATCAGTTAAATTATTGACAACAGATTCACTATTAGTGTCTAACAGTTTCTACAACTTCAAAAAGTTATTTCATCTAGCTTGGTAAAGTTTAGTATCAATATGCAATCGGTAGAGTCGAAGTAAGAAAACATGAACAATCCGTTTCAAATGATAAATCGATAAAGTGTAAGTAAAAATACTAAAGTATCAACATGCAATCGGCAGATGCACTTACCTCTGCAAACAAGTTGGAGATTCTTGCGATTCTTGGATTCGCCGGAGTTTGAAGAGACGGTCGGAGTGGATTGAGAGTGGATGGTTGTAGAGGTGCGAGTAGCAGAGGAAAACCCCCAAAATCGTGAAGTCGGAGTGGTCGCTAGTGATGGGTAGAGAGAAATCGTGAAGCGAATGGGTAGAGAGAAATCAGAAAGTCGGACAGCTCGCGGGTAGAGAGAAATCACAAATGGGTAGAAGGAAGTCGGAGAGCTCGCGGTAGAGAGAAATCGTAGGGGAAGAAATTGAATTAGGGCAGGGAGTTATATGGGGGGTACTTTAGTCATTTCACAAGTCTTTTGCCACATATGAATAACTTTTGGAATTGTGCTATGGAGGGAATTATTTTAGTTGTTTGTAATATGCATGCTAAAACCCCTATTATAATTGTCATGAAATCTAATATATGATAACTTAAAACTGTCAAGAAATAGAAATTATGACTATCACAATTGTTATGAAATGTGAATTCATGACCGTTTACGATTTAATTTTATTTGAAAAAATAACTCTATTTTATGACATTCTAAAGGTTTCATGGTAACAAAAGTTAAAATTGCAAAAATAACATAATTTATGACAATTATAAAATGTCATAAATAGAGATCACAAACCCTATTTTTCACTGATTCATGACAATTTTTAATATTTATGACATTTTTATTATATGTCATGGAAGACTTACCATGATAAGAGATACTATGACAAAGTATTTTGAGCATAATTATCATGATAAGTCAACTATGACAATTAAAAATGATCATTGAATAAAAAAAAGTTTAAACTTATAAACATGAGACCATTTATGTTGTTAATTTGTATTTCATCAAAATTGATTTATTTATTTTATTACTATTTTTTGAAATGCAAAATTGGTTTATTTGAAAAATGTTTCGTAGGAACTAAATTTAGTTGAAACATTTGAATAACACATTATCATAATTATGGTATTGAAGTCCGTAGGCGGAATGCCCAGACCGAAAAAGTTTGAGTAGAGTCGAATCTAAACGATGGCTCTAGGACCTGTAGTTAAAGAAGTAGTTTTGAATTTTGTAAACCATCTATATGGGTGGTAAAGAAGGGTTCCAATTGATAGAAAAAATTGCAGTCTTAGGTAGATCTTTCTCTATCTTAGCCTGTTGGAACGAAACCGACACACAACAATATAAAATAATAATTAAATGAGGATGATGACGTGGACAGTGTAGGATTTCGCCTTAGCGAAATATTGGCTCAATTCAAGCTAAATGTGTGTGTAGCTCCCTAAAGATGCGCAAGTGCTCGCGGTCAATGTTGTAGCAAGTTTTGATTTAAGTAAAGGTCATTCTCCACAGGGATTTGTCATGCTTTCGATTCGTTTTCACGTAAGATTCGAGTATAAAAATTTGTTTGATGAAATGATTAATTACTAACTGTGTAGGCGAAATAATGAAATAGCAAAGATAACAATATGAGAGTAGTATCGGAAGAGTTAGGGTTTTCAGGGACTTCGCTTAAGCATTTAGGTTAGCGAGGGCGAACAACCGACATGTTTCCCTTGGCTCTCTCAAGCTCCTAGTTTGGTTCTCTCGAACTCAAATAGCTATTAACGTAAACTACGACACTAGGTGAACTTGTTCTTTGATTAGCAGGCAAACCTAGCAATCTTAGTGTTATACATGCAAGTTTGCTCTACTTCCTTCTCTCGAAGCGAAGTAAAGTTATACACACGGTGCGTCAAACAGAATGTAAATGAATTTTAAGCGACTTGAATAAAAAGTTCAGATCGCTAACCCTTCGCCCAAGCGAAACACTCTATTCCCCTGTAACCTTCCGATAATAGGTTTAGCTACTCATACTGGTAAACATGTTTAAAACAAATAATGAAACGGAAAACATGCTCTTGAGAAAAATATTAAGTAAACAAAGCGTATAATAGGCGAAAATAAGCACAAGTTAAGATGAAGAAAAACTCCTGAAACTTTGCTAACTCTAAACATCTCCGGTGAAACTCAGGTTATGAGCACAACTTCTATTGAAAGCACATAACTCTACGCTAGAATGCAGTAAAAAATAACTACGGCTTGGCGAAATTGCTCCGGCGGCCCTAAACACTAAACGGAAGAAAAACTTGGTCGGAATGGAGAGAGCTTTGATAACACTAACAAAACGCATAAGAAATTCCAAAATCTTTGAACGGTGATGCCTCTCGCCTTTTATAGGGCTCCCGACAGCTTCTGCGAACGGCCTACTCCACGATCGCTGCTTTGCCAAAAGCCTGCTCCATTTCTGACATCCCTGTTCCACGATCCGCGTTGTTGTCTGTGTCAGGGCGGACACAAAGCAACGGCTGAGATTGATTGTTGACTTCCAGATCTTTGTCACGCGTCCCTTGGATGAGATATTTTTAACGCCTCATCTCATCTTGTTAAGTTCTTGCTTCGTTGGGGCGACATGGGATGGTTTCCAGGACTTGCTTCGTCGAGACTTGCCTTCACTTGAGCGAGTGGCTTCCTCCTACAATTTTTCTATGTTCCCATGTTCACTGCAACAAACTAGAAAGTATAAATTCCCTTTTTAACACTTAAACAATTTTTTATCCAACTATGCATATTTTGCTGCAGCGAAACACCAAAAAGTATCCTAACCATAAAACTATAGGAAATTTCGCTTGAGAATGGTAATGGGAACATGAGAGCGAAATTCTAAACATTATGGATTAAATATAGCAAATTATATCTAAAAAATATATTGATTTAAGCTACTTTAACTCTCCATTTTAAAGTTATCATAGCCCTTCTCCATTAAAAGCTTCCTATATGGTTAATAAATATTTTATTTGCATATGCAATTCATCCTATTTAGATTTTCACAAAAACACATTGGATTCTCTTCTTTATCTTTAGAAAAGGTGAAGAATTGTGGGAAAATGACAAGACATTGGAACTCCAAATGATGGAAGCTAGGATTTCATTTTGGTCATGGTACTAGGAAATGGAATCTTAAAATAGTATCATAGTTATTTGAAAAGGGAAAGATATTCTATTATAAAAGGTTTGTGGACATTTTACTTAATGGTGTGTTGGGCCATGAAGAATATGGAGAAGAATGAGAATGATGATGATTTATCGTGCTTAGACACCGAAAATCATTATTCTATAATCACGTTTTCAAAAAAACACATTTTTTTCATTCTCCTCCTAACTATTTTTATTCTCTCTCCAAATTTTTTTTATAAATCATATCACTATTTTTCACTCTCATCATATTCATTATTTTATTTTTCTCATAATTATTCTCTTCACCCCAAACACAAATAATCATTCCTTCATAATCATCTCATTCACCCCAAACACAAATAATCGTTCTCCATAATCATTTACTTTCCTATTCACTTCCTAATTCGCATTCTCTCATAATCATTATCATTCTCCTTCCCCAAACACATCCTAATTGACATAATGTATAATTTTGATAATTAAGAAATTGTGGGTTCCAATTTTCTTTCTTCATATATTGTTGAATTATAAATTTTTTTTTTTTTTTTTTTTTTTTAAAAAGCTCAAAGCACCATATTTTAAGGGTAAATTGTGTGATTGAATAAATTATACACTATTTGTTTAAGGCAAGAACTCCTGATTCTTCAAATTTTAATTTATAGTTTTGGGTTTTTTTATTTTTATTATTTTTTTATGTGTGTTAAAACGAGGTGCATTTTATATAATATTTGAAAGATTCTTGGGGTTGGAAGAACTTTCATCAACATCTCAATTTTAATTAAAAGACGTGTCACAAATATAATATTTATTAACTGTAAAGAGAAAAGAAAGGAGAAGCTTTTGTCTAAACAAATGCATGAAGCAATGGAAGATGGATATAACATTTTAACGAGACATTGACTTTTCAACTCTCTTAAAATGGATTCTATTTCAAATATAGATCATGGTATTTATTTTGATGGAGTTTAAATATTTATCCTTTTTAAAAAAAAACAACTTAGTCTTTTCTCAATTTTTCTAGAATGATTTTTATATTAAAATAAAAAAAAACATTCAAAATGCTAGAAACATCTAAAAGTAACCAACTATAACAATAACTCAAAAACATTGATCATGAATTAGAATATTATGAATTTGAATTCTTCCATTTTTAATTATTTTTTAACTAAAATAAAACACATCTAAAAGCAAAAACAAATTTTGAAATGGATGAAAAAGAGAAGAATTTTGGAGTGATTTTATTTTTATGCATATATCTAACCTTTATTAAACTTTCATTATGTGTTCAAATTTCAATCTAACATTTTCATATTTCCATGAGTTCGATATCCACATGAGAAAGTGAATCGACACTTTTAATATATTGTAAAATATCGATGAAATATTAAAAATGGTAGAAAAATAATTAATGTGAATATTGTGAATAAGTATTTTTTAAAACTCTTTTTAAAGACATAAACTATTTATTTATTTGTTTTAAAAAATCTGAATTTTAAGTATTATTTAAAAAAAAAAAAGAAATATTCATAGCATTGAACATTTCTTTTTCATTAAATTAAATATCGATATTTCTATATATTTTAAACTTTGATCTCACCTAACCATAATTCCTTTTCTTTTTTTAATTCATCCCTAACCAACCATAATTAGTGGACTTCAAGAGCATTCTATGAAATTATTTAGAATAATTTATTCCTATGTTGATGTTATCAATCATACACAAATAATCCTTTATTTGACTACAATCATTTCCATGATCACCAAAGTGGATGGCCCCGATACATATAATATGCCTTTTTTAATTTCTGTTTTTTAACGCGACACGGTTACCTTTTTATAGAGAAAAACAAATTGAGATTATTAATATAATATGCCTATGTCTTTTTATTAGTTTTTATTATTTTATTATTTTTTTTATTTTTTGAGATTTTTTATTAAAAAAATTTAATGCGACATGGTTGCCTTTTTATAGAGAAAAACAAATATTGAGATTATTAATAATAATCATTATTATTATAGAGAAAAACAATATATAAAAGAGGGTGGTGCTAGCCCACGACTTTTTTTTTTTTAAGAAACATTTTAAAAGGGGTGCAACACGAAAACTTTCCAAGTGATCATCCAACTCAGTGTTACTCTCGCCCAAGCACGTTTAACTGTAGAGATCTAATGAAATTTAGTGTATTAGTGTTGGTATGATCGTCACCCTGCTAGCCCACGACTTAATGTCTTATTTGGGATGGTTAAAATATTTATGACTTTTTATTTAGATGAAAGTGTTTAAAGATGAAATTATAAATGTAAAAAAAAAAAAAGAGATTAAATTATAAAGAATATCGTGATCCCTAATTTCCTTTTCTCCCAAATTCAATCAGTAATGGCGTAGTCTTGTGATCAAACCCTCCCTCCATCAATTTACTTCCTAACAAACTAAGTTCTGTAGAAATTTGAGATTACCCCAACATGCATATTGATAGCACCATGTCCGCGGAACGTGAACCAACAAATCTTGATAATGTTGAATATCTCCAATGGTTTGAGAAAGATCAAGTTGTAATGACGCTAATTGGAGCCACACTAGTGCAATTGGAAGTAATAATTCCCAAGAAATGTGGAGTAGTCTACAAATTTCTTCTCATCTTCTTCAAGAACGAATATAATTAGGCTCAAATTAGACCTTCAAGCTATTTCCAAGAAAATCGTCTGAATCTATTAATGTTTATATTCAACGTATTCAAAAAACATTGTTTACAAACTGGCAGTTGTATCATCACGATTGATAATGAAGATCTAGTTATGTATACTCTAAATCGGAGAATAGATATCGGACATTGACAAGCATTTGAGAGGAAAGATGTCACGCACATTCAAAGGGAACAATGACGAGCCCTTTAGATGTCGAGCGCGACCAATCATCTTTCCTCTTCAATGGCGGGCGCGACCTGACATCTTTCCACTTCAATGAACGGCTAGACATGCCTGATATCTTTCCTCTTGAATGACGAGCTAAACATGCCCGTCACCTTACATTATCAATGACGAGTTTCTTTTGTTTGTCATCTAACATATTTAATGTCAAGTGAATATGTGCCTCATCTTAATTTATCAATGACAAGCTTTAAATATCCGTCATTTTAATGTTTTGAATGACGGGCATGCGAGCCCGTCTATTTTTTTTTTTTTTTTTGATGACGGGCATATTCATCTTTAATGGTGGGGATGTTAATGCCCATCATAAAAAATCATCTTTAAATTTTTTATAAAAAAAAAAAAAAAAAAAAAAAGAATTTTGGTGCATATCATTGTTTGTGCCTAACATTTAAATTCGTTTTACTTGTATAAAAAAAAGTTTTTGATTTGTCTTTTCAAAGGCAAACCGCACTTAGTTTCTGTCAAAATACTAAGTGCAAAAGAGTATAAGTATTGTTGAAATAGCTATACTTAGTTTCTAACAGCAAAAACAAAGTGCAAATATGTTAGTTTCTATCAAACTATTAAGTGCAAAGTGCAAATTGAAAACAAAGTTCAAGAGAACTTTAAGAACATTAATAAGTGCAAAGAATTTTAAGAACAACTAGTGCAAAGAAAATTAAGAACACTTAGTGCAATAGAAAATTAAGGACACATAGAAAAAAAAAAGAAATTTTCGACAGCATAACGACACAATAATATGATTTTTAAAAATTCAACACCTGTACATAACAATTTAGAATGCATGAGACTTTGTCCCGCTAGAACTATACATTGAAATGCATATATATATATATATATGAAAAAAATCATGTAATCAAAACATTTTGAAGCTATATATTTAACAGAACCATGTGTAAGATTATATATGCATTAAATTATACAAGTCTCTAGGTACCATGTATCTATGGTTATCAAACTATACATGCATTCTTATGCATTCCAATCAATTATACAAAAATAATCAAGATACATATACCCTTGTATCAACTATTGATGTAGCTACCTAAGAGCCATGCCCACCGTTTTTGTACCACATTAATTTCTTCTTGAGTTAATGGTTTTGAGGTGTTGAACTACAACTATTAAAAACACAAAATTAATAAACAAACATAATCAATAAATATCTAATAATAAGGTTATAACTCAAATAATAAACAAAACTTACAAGTTTAGAGATGGATGTGTTCGTGTTGGATATAATCTTTCGAATGTACATTTGGACGTAATATCCACACACCATCGATCTAGTTTGATGAGGGCACTAGAGATATAATTTTCATAGATAGTACACATGAGAATTCAACATTAGACAAAAATATTAATGTAAGAATATATTCGATCGACTCTACCTTTATTGGCTTCCATATCAGTTTTATAGCCTAGTTCGAGTGCTTGGTTTGGCACAGTCGATAAGACATAATAAAGTTAAACCATTATAATGATTGATAAAGCAAATTAAGAAATTTTAAAATCACAAATGTCCTTAAAACTTACACACACTTACTTATTTATGACGAATATCAAATTCTCATAGATCAGACTTATTTCCTAGCGAATTTAAAACGTATTACTGTATTTTTTTTACGAAATTATAGCAATTAAAATCCTGCAATACCTATGCAATTGAATGAACACGTTAAGTTGTTATATAAACATATTGCATATGGTATATAAAAGAATGCAAAATTATTTTCACACACCCGATATTGAATGGAAATAATACTCGTTGATCATCGTTCGAAATTTGGTCTAACCTATTGGCTAGAAATCTTACTTGCCCTTCTGGATTAAAAGCCATCAATCCAAAATAACCTCCGTTTACGAGAATGTACCGTTTCAATATATCTTGTTCATAAGTCCTCCATAAGTATCCGAAATAAATTTAGAAAACGTTATAACATGACAAACAAATGTATAATTATTGGAAATTTTGATTTACTTACATTAGGTATACCAATATGGGATTGAATTAGATTTCTTCCAGCTCACAATATTGGTTGATTTCTTCTCGGTTCATGAAGTAAGTATTTATGATACCGTACATTATTTCGGAAAAGTCGATCATAATCACGTCATTAAGACCCATCCTTTGAGCAAGTTTGTATACGAACTTCAGCCTAGTTGGGTATTTTGTACCGATTGATGAGATTGTGTGTCGGACATAACCTTTATGGATTTTTTTATTGTTGCTCGTTGGACATAACTTTCTTGGATTTATTTGATAGAGATGGCTACGACAATACACAATTTCTTTTATTAGTAAAATAACCAATAACCTACTCATGTATAAATGTGGAACATAAAAAGTATACCTTATTTTTCTCTTTAATCACCCCCAATAATCACATTTTCTCATAACAGTTTTTTTATTCTCTTCACAACCACTTTTTATTCCTTTCATAATTCATTTTTATTTTTTTCATAACTTTTTCGCTATTCACTATTTTATTTTCCTCGTAATTGTTTTGTTTACTCCAACACACTAATGATTTTCTCTATAATCATTACGTTCATCTCAAACAGATAATTATTCTCTTTCTATTCTCTCCATAATCATTTTTATTTTCTTTGCCTCAAACATCTATTAAATGGAACATCACCTTAAATTCAGATTATATATACTGAAAATGCCAAGCAAACTACTTTTAAATTTACAAAGAGAAATACTACCCGTAAATGAATAAGAGAACACTACTTATACACATTATTTGATGTCACATAAATTGTTTCGAAACAAAAATTAATAAAAAACGAAAGAAAAAATTAATTATGTGGCATCAAATGGTACACATATATAAAAAGTAGTGCTCTAATGAAATTACGTATCTCATATTATAGAGTAATTCTAACCTAAGGGTGGATAAATATTTTATAAATACTCACCCATCTTAGAACCACATATTTTTACTTTTTAAAAAAATTAACTTTGATTGATGGAGAGAAAAAGGCTAAAGTGGAGAGAAATATTTAAAAAAAGTAAAAATATGTAGTTCTAAAAGTTGATAAGTATTTTCAAAATATTTATCCACTCTTAAGTAAGTATTGCGCTCTATTATATGTATAAGTAGAGTAGACTACACAATTATGTGTACTCGTAGGGAAGTATTTCTTTACGAATGCTGTTTTTATTTTAGTTATTTAATTTTATTGTAAGGAATTACAAATGCTCTTTAAGCGCCGCACCTCACAATTTCAGATCTGAAAATTTCTCCCCATTTTGATTTTGTCCCTAAAATCCCTTCTCATCTCGCACGATCTGAGTTCCTGCTTTCTTTCTTTCTCTCTCATCGTTTTCGTTCGTGAATTTGTTCATATTTTCAGCCCTTTTTTTTTATTCCCCAGATCTCTTTCTGTTGTTCGTCTGCCACTTGGATCTCTCCATGAACTCTAGCTTGAAAATGGCGGAAATGGCTTCTTCAGCTTGTTGATTCACTGTTTGTAGGTGAGTTATTCTCTCTCTCGCACAATGATTGTTCAAAAAGCTAGTTGAATCCTCGACCCTTTGCTTTTCTCTGTTCATTTCTGTTGAATTTGGTGTTTTCTTCGCGTGAAATTGTTGTTTGGTTTGACGGAATTCAGGAGGAAAGACCTCCGCTACTTATTTGAATTTGTTCCTGCATGAATTAGACTAGTAGACAAAGATGGATTTTAAACGAAATTTGTGCACATAAGCAGATATTGATTACCTAATTTATGGCCAAAGTAATTTTACATGTACTTTGATTTAGAAAAGTAGCTGATGTACCAAAATAATGTCAGATTATAGATTTAGTTCATGAAGTTAGAGCATGTGTAGAAATATGAATGATGGATGTGCGATCCCCGTTGAGTTATCGTGAATCATCATATGTTTTTAGCCTAATTTCTTGTCCTTTTAACTTTAGTATATGTTAATACTATGATAGTCATAGATTATGGGAAATGTGCGTGACAGGCTTATTAGATAGATTTTAGTTAAGTATGTTTGATGGAGCAAGTAACTAGTGATGAAGGGCATGTCATAGAAAAATTCTTGAATGTTGTTAATGACATGAATAGAGGCATAATTCAAGCAGTGTTTTCAAGGCCATTGCCTTTCCTCGCCTATGGCCATCGCCTTGCACATAGGCAGGTATTGCGCCTGAGCCAAGGCGAGCTCCTTCAATCAGGCATTCACCTTTCCTCGCCATTTTGCGCCCTGCATCGCCTTCGCCTTTGGCCAAGGCGTGCGCCTTGTCAAAGTTTTATTTATTTATCAAAATACTAACTTAATATCTACAAAATAACCTAGAATTAGCTCAGGAAGAAATCTAACAACCATGCAAAGTCTTTATTAAGGATACTGAATTTGTTTAATTGTTATATATATATATATATAGAATCTTTGCTTTTTTATACTTTTGGTTAACTTTATTTTTTATACAAATAATAATTTAACAGGTATGGATCTTATAATAACATAATTTGTGTGATTTATGTATGATTTTGAAATTTTATGGGAATAGAAATATGTTTTATTGATCAATTTATGCTCAATATATTATTTAGTTATGCATTTATTAGCTGCGCTTCTCTTCACTCGGGCCTTGCCTTTTTATCGCCTCTTGCTTTGAGGCGATCAACGAGAGTATCATCTTGCGTTGCACCTTGTGCTTTGAAAACACTGAATTCAAGACGTTTGTACTTTATAGATACTTTATGAAGATTCAAGCTAAATAAACTCAATGCTCAAAGTTGAGGAGTAAGTTCTCTTTCTGATATACAGTTGGTTCATTGCTAATAGTTTTGGATTTATTTTCAGTTTAGAGGTTCACTAGTGTTAACAAGATGAGAAGGAAAGAAGGCCCCTTCCATTTGGGATCTTAGAATGAATGCCCTGCCGAAATGGGAAGTGAAACCTCTTTAGATGAATGGTTTAGATTGTATGGCTACGAAAGATAAAGAGTTTGAAATTGATCTTGAAGGTGGTGGTAATACTAGCGAAGATGATATAAGCAGTGAAACTGACTCATTATCAAAACCCCATTGTAGAAAAGCCTTCAGCAGGCTTCGGAGTGGCTTCCTCTGCACGGATGGATCTATAAATCGAGGTTGTAGCTTTGCTTCCAGTAGTAATTTGACCAAGCACGTTAAGCTTGGTGTTGATGAAAATGTGGAATTGTTGGTGGACAAGAGTTCAGATGGAGAAAAGAGAAGAGACCTCGAGACTCTTGAGAAGAACATGAAAGAGAAGACTAAGAAGAATGGAAAGATTCACAAGCCACCACGACCTCCCAGGGGTCCGTCGTTGGATGCTGCTGACAGGATCTTCGTTAAAGAGATCACTGAGTTGGCAGTGAAAAAGCGTGCCTCGGTTGAGCGAATAAAAGCTTTGAAGAAGATGAAAGCAGAGAAAACATCTTCATTCAGCAGCAGCTTACCTGCCTTGTTTATCACATTGCTTTTCTTTGCTATCATTATCTTTCAAGGTATGAAGTAGTAGAATTGTATTTTTTGCTGTATTTTGATACTTCCATGACTGTACTACTTTTTCCCTTTTTTGGAATAACTATAAGAAACAGAATCAACCAAGAAAAATCTAAAAAGCATCTAATGTGCTATATAATTGCAAAAAAGCTCTTAATTGACATTGATAGAAAGTGAGGATAACAATGAAGCATCTAATGTATGTTCATGTTGATAAAATTTCCCACGCAGGAATGAGTGCTAAAGGTAACACAATGATGATGGAGTCTCCTGTGCCCTCCGTTGGCGGTAGCGCAGGCTTGATATCTACTCAGCCTTCGTCTAAACCTTCCCCTAATGTTAACGAACCTCAATCCCGTGTTCTCAAGTCAGTGTAGCTCAATCTTTCCATGGTTCATTTTAGTAAATGCTCTATTTTTGTGTGTCATTCGTCTTAAGTCCATTGTTCTGTTACAGATTTGCAGGAAAGCAAATGTCTGACCCTGATACCGTACGATAAGCGAGCTCGATGGAAGATTTGAAGGATGATTGAAGTTTAGTGTTAATAATCTCTGGTAAATCATGGCCAGCTCGTTTAGACTGAAAATTTCCGTACCTTATAACTTGATTAAAGGCTTCAGATCGTGTTGGTATCTGTAAATATGCAAAAGCCTTAAACCTTTCAATGCTCTTTTGCTAGGCTTTTTCTTGTATAGAGAGTTCACATTTGATTGATCCATAGTATTTTTGTTATAATCAAATTGGCCATGCTGTCAACAGAACCCAGAATTGTAACTTAGTCAAAATGGACTTCAAAATATTGGTGGTGCTTAAAAGATTGATATGAATATATTGAGATTTGAAGAACCAATTTCATCTCTCTTTTTTCTTTCTCAAGTGTAATATGCCTATCTGAAACCCATTCTTTAAATGTCAATTTTATTAAATGATCTATAAGATATAAGATTTTCTTTTGTGAAGATTATTTTGTGTTGGTTGTGTTGTTTAGAACGATTATTTTCCTATTGGTCGTGAAACAAATGAAATTTCAAAGGTTAAATTACAAGTTTGGTTTAGTCCTTCCCCCAATATTTTCACAATTGCAATTATTTGAAATGCAACTTTCTACAACCCTTGAAATAGGGGAAGCGCAAGTGAAATAATTCTCAACTTTTAAAATTTTATTTAATAGGTTGTTAAAACTATTAATTTTGTTCATAGTAAGACTATAAAATTAAATGTTTTTACAATTTCAATTTAAATATGTTTTTAATGTATTTAACATTTCTTTTTATATATCTAAAAAAAAAATCATTTCTTTTTATAATGAATTAGTATATTTTTTATTTATAAAATTAAATGATCTACTAGACATAAAATTAAAAGACATAAATTTTTTAATTTTTATAATTAATAAATTCATAAAATTTAGTGGAAGATTTATTATACACAAAATTGATAGTTTAAATTTACTAAATACATAATAACTTTTTTAGGGATTTATTATATATTTTTATGTTCATAAACTTGTGACAATATTTAGGGATGTTTAAGGCTTCATGGGTGAATGACAACTCTAAACGTTCACAATTTTTGTTTGGCAACAGATAGTACTTACTTTTTTTTTTTTTTGAAATCGAGGGAAGTGGACCACAAATTTTACATAGAGGGTATTACTGCTTTCAAATAAGAGAAGAATCAAATATCAATTTTTAAGATCAAATTATGATCGTAAAGTTAAAATGGATTGTAACCAATCAAGATAGCCAATGTGTCACTGACACATTTTATTACTTGGATTTTGAACATTGATAACTTATAATTTTATTTATATCATTCCCTTCTTTTAGTCCAACGCCATAACCTCCATTCCCAATACAAAAAAGGATATTTCATGTTATATAATTACTTGCAATCAATGATAACCACAATTATAACCCACCAACAATAATAATTACTACAATTATAACTTGTCAATAATTATAATCAACTTGTCTCCACAAATGACTCTTATAATCTATTTGACACAAGCATAAAAGCTTACCAACTAAATTTGCAATTTTTCCATTTCATACAATCATATTTTTAGTCAGCTTTTAATGAATAACAGAACTTTTCATTGAATAGGAATGAAAGATGGGGAGTGTTTAAACTTTTAAGTTCTAGATTTTATGAAAAAGACATAGGTTCTCAAATTGAAGGTGCAGTCTAAGACATTAGGTTCATACATTATAAGATCTCTTACGACTTTATTCAAACATGATCCATTCAATAAGTTGTTCGAATATTCCTTAAGCTCTAAGGATATATTATAAGATCTTTCTGTGTATTCTTTTTCTTAGAAAGTCTGTAAATCAACCTAAAAGAGGACTTAAATATACCATAATGTATTTCACGCAAATTAATTACTATTATTATGATTCAAAAAAAAAAAAAAAAACTCAAATTACAAGTTTAATTTTGGAATTTTCAAATTTGTGCTTAAAAGTGAATTTAGTTTATGAGTGGTTCCTATAGATTTTTAGACTTTAGAGAGGAAGAAATTAGCTTTAAAAGGTTCATGATAAATGTCATATAAAATTGAGCAATTGAGCATCAATTTTATCATGTTTTTCATAACTGTTTTGCCAATTGAGTTTGTAAACACCATTATACATAAACTTTTCTTGCTTTATCATCTAATTTTAAAATTCTATTTAAAAATTCAAGTAGCTTTTAAATTAAAAAATTAGTTTTTTTCGTTAAAATAAATAAATAGTTTTTTAACTTAATTTTATTTTTAAATTTGGGCTTAAAATTCAAATGAGAAAATGTGAAAGTTCCAAGAAATAAAAAGAAAAAGGAAAAAAATAAGCATATTTTTTTAAACATAAAACCAGAAAACAAATTAATCTTTTTTTAGTTATACAATAATGGAGGAAAAGAGATTTGAATCCGTAAACAGATTGTTTCTAGTCATATAATATCTCTTTTTTTTTTTTTTTTGAGTCATATAATTTCATTAGTGCTCTACATTTTTTAACAGAAAACAAATGAATTTAAGTAAGGGTGTGTTTGGGACAAGGAAAATGGTAATGATTAAGGAGGGAATGATAATGAGGAAGAAAATAGGAAGGAGAATGATTATGAGAGAATAATTATTTGTGTTTGGGTGAAGATAATGATTATGAGAAGAATGATTACTTGTATTTAAGACAAAGGTAATGATTATGAAAAAAATAAAATAATGAAGATGATGTGAATAAAAAATAGTGATGTGATGTATGAAAAGTTGTTTGAGAGATAATAAAAAGTAGTAATGAAAAAAGTGATTTTTGGAAAACGTGATTATGTGGGAAATGATTCTCGAATACGGAGAATCATCATCATTCTCATTCTCTTCCTTATTCTTGGTGGCTCAAACACCCCTAAATGATGATGTATTGTTATAAATAAATATCCTATTTTTTTAGTATAAATTAGGAGAAGGGGACCAACAAATCCTACATAAAGCCACAAATGCTCTCAAATAATATGAGAGCTAAATAATGATTTCTTGGCTCAAATGTGATCTTGGAGTTGAATTGGATTAACACTAAACAAGATAACCAACCACTCCACTAACCCATTCGATATAAATAAATATGGTTAAGTTATTCTCTTAGATTTGTTAGATTTAACATTTAATATTATTAGATATTATCTAGTATTTGTTAGGAGATTTTTATAAACTAATGAAAAATTTAGACCTTTCTCAAATTTATATAGAGTCGTGCCTTTTCAAATTTATCATAAATATTAATTTAACTTTAAAAATAGATGTAAATATTAATTTGTATGGCATTTCTTTTTCTCATTATTGATATGAAAATGTAGAATTTGTCGACCTAAAATTTGTTAACCAGACATTTACATGTCATTGAGCAAGTTACACAATATAAATAAAATATATTACAAAGACATTAAAAGTTGGGGCTGTTTGTTTGACATACTTAGGTAGGATTTAGTTTTAAGATTTATTAACCTCTCTTAAAAAATTTACATTCAAACGAGTTTTTACTAATTTCTCCTTATATTTATTTTTAAAAATAACTCTCATTCCTAACTATTTATTTATAACTACTCAATCATTTATAACCACTTATTTTTAATCATTTCTTTTTTAACTATTAAAAATAGCTACTCATTTTAAATTTACATTCAAACAAAGTTTGGATTCTAATTCTTCTACACAAAAACTACATCCAAACGAATTTTTGACACAACTCTCAAATTTTAACTATTTAATATAACTCTTTAACCTAAATTCTACATCAAACAAACACTCCCTAGGAAGAATTACAAAGAAATATATATCTTAAATAAACATTAATTAATAATGTAAAAAATTAAATAATACATAAATACTTTAAATAAAAGACGCCATTTGCAAAGAATAATTGAGTCACGTACAATCAAATAACTAAAAAATTAGTTCAAAACCTCACATTAATTTCAAAAAATTATCTTTCTAGGAAGCTGATTTCCGATGTGTCGATCTACTATAGTCTTATCAATAGTCAGTGAAGCATCTGTCCGATTGTCATTCAATTGTCTTTTGAAAGCAGCAATTTGTCCCACATCGGTCAGTGTAATTATATTTTACATTTTAAATACACAATGCGTAACATGAAACACTGTCCCCTTGGGGACATCCGATAAAATTGGAACGATACAGAGAAGATTAGCATGGCCCCTGCGCAAGGATGACACGCACAAATCGAGAAATGGTCCAAATTTTTTTTTCATTTTTACCCCCTTCAACATACGTCTATTTACGAATAATGCCCTTCGTTTGCTTTTACAATTATGTCCCTCTTCGGTTCTTGTATCCAAAATTTGTGCAGAGTTAAAATGAATGGGTAGAAACGTAAAAACTTCCCTTAAAATACATATTTTTCTTCTCTTTTATTATTAAATTCTCTTTACGAATATAACCTATTAAGATACTTTCCTTATAGAATTCATGGACAACCACTGGGAGAAAATAGTAATAGAATGCCCAACACTTTATTTTAGTTTTATTTCTACAATAAACACTTCATTTTAGTTAAGTAGTTCATTAATATAAAATTTAGTACTAACGTATGTACCCTATTAAATATTAGTAGTTTCTTGTTAAAAAACAAGTAGTCTTTTTTATTTATTATTATCTGAAAAAAATTACTACTTTATTTATTTATTTATGGAATGAAATCTTAGTATATTAAACTAGAGACAATTTAGAATTGAAATTTCTCTATCTACTCTCATTTCCATCAAAACACACCATGGTGTGTTTGTTTTTGGTAGTTTAGGAGTGAAAAGAGTTAAGATTTGGAACTCTTTGTTTTTAGTAGAAAGAAAATGTTAATAACTCCTCGTCAAGCATCATATCAAATCTTATCAAACTTTCATCCAATTGTGAATCAACGATCATTTAATTTTCGATTTTCTTTTTTCTAACTTTTTTCCCTTACATTTTGTTGTGTTATTTTTGTTGTAACGATCCAAAAAATCCAATTACATCCTAAAAATAGTTATCTCGCATGCATTAAACACTCTAACTTAAGTATATTAAAAGATATGCAAATTTCCAAAAATAACTCATATAGTATAGAGTTTAAAATGATTAATGAGCAGAATATAATAATGCGATCCTAAGTCAAGACTGTGTCCATGTGATAACTCTCAATTAGAGAGTTATTTAGTCCTCTTTTATGATGTGTTTATTGAAGAAATCATGCATTATTATCACACTTTGATGCATAGAACAACCTTTTAATAAGGAATTAGTCATAAAATACAATGCATGTAGAATAAGAGGCAAGGATTAGAAAGTTAGGATGATCTAGAGTTTTTGTGCCAATAAGTCAATGTTTGCAGCATTCGTGATAGCATTCCAAGAATCCTCATTCTCTCTAAATACTTTTTATCATTGCAGAGTTTGGAAATGCTGGAAGCATTGGACTCATGCCTCAATTAGAGGAGTCGGATGAAAGAAATGATGAGCCATTTGGAAGCAAGCCAATGCCACAACATTCGGTCCATAGAAAAGCAGTTTCCTACAAAAGTTGAAATCTTTGCGCAAACGACAGTGGAGCAGAATGTGTCAGATCTGGTCTGCTAGGGAGTGGAAAGCAAGGCACCTTTTGCCCTCGAATCTCATCCGTTGATCTTGGATGAAGAAGGGAGTATATAAAGCCATTTTTTGGAACAATAGGGGGTTGTAACGTTTCTTGAATTTTTTGGGAGATTGGAGAGCTGCTGGAATAGAAGAGAGGAAATCAGTGTTTGTAGCATTTTATTCCGCATTTCTGCATTTCTATTTTAGAACATTCTCTTTTCATGTTTTGGTAGTTTTTGGTGTAGTTTTCATGCTTGTAATAGATTTGTCTGAAACATTGTTGAATAGCTAAGGAAGCTTGTTCATAGCCCACCTTAGTTTGTTATTGCAATTCCAAAGTTTCGTTTTGGTATCTTGTTGCGGTTCTGTGTTCTGTACTTTTGTTTGTTGCATTTTCGATTGAGCTTTCACTGTTTCATTGCTTTTCTACTCCTTGCGTGCTATTATTGCTGCTAGAAGTTTCTGCTACGGAATGTTAACAACATTCACATCTTCTGTATTAAGCCTTTTTCAATATGATCATGAGCTAATTGCATATAGGTGAGGGTTGAGGGGAGAGTGTGTGATGCATGCATCTTGGGTAAGCGGGAGATGTTGAACTAAGTCACAATAGGCGTTTTAATTAATAACATGTTTCGACTGATCATCCATTCATGTTTTCTTTTCATTTCATCTCAGAAGAGAGGGGAATTAGATAGATACTTACTACTTATGATCATTAGTTTTATATTAAGAACTCTTGCATGTTAAAGAGGGAGGCTAGGAATAGTCGTTTCGCTAGTGCACATTTCATTATTTTTAGCTTCGAATATAGATGCGGAAGCTCATGTTCGAAGAAGATGAATGCATCTTGGAAAAGAGCATTTGATCACGTGTTGTGTGAAGTTCACTTCTCACCATAAACGTACCCTTGTTGCATGTTAATCACACTCAAAAGACCCTTGACCCGAGCCTATTATCTCATTTGGATTATTTCCTCGTGTTTCCAGCATTCTCATTTTAGTATTTAGCAGTGGACGTTTGTAGCATTATGTTAATTTTTGTTTAGATGTCTGAATGTTAATAGTATTGCATGCGTTATGTTTCTTTCACCAATGTCTAAAGCATTGTCGTCGCATTTTTACGTTTATCAATTTTAGTTCTTAGTAGAATTAGTTGGCCCCAATATTTCCTTTACTTTTCTGTACGTGACTTTTCAATTAACACTCGTCTAGAGATTAAACCAGTCCTTGTAGAGAATGACTTTATCTTATCACTTAACTGCGTATGCTTGCGTATAATCTATTGAATGCTGAAGCATTGTGTGCTAAGTGTGCAAAATGATCAGATTGTTAGTTAATTATTTTAGGCAGTTTCAACAGCGATCACCGTGATCATCTCAGCTCTCCTCAATCAACCATAATGACATGCTCCAGTACCTGAAAAAGAAAAATATTTATAATAAATGGTGAGTATTTGATACTAGTAAGGATTCCATCTAAAGAGTTAACTCAGGAACTTAGAGCTTTGCTCTTCTAAATTCGGGGGCACTATTGGCCCGCCTCTAAACTGTGACATATGGATATATTAGAGACACAATTAAGGGGGTGTTTGGGCCACCATGAATAAGGGGGTGAATGAAAATGAGGATGATTCCCCATGTTTAGGCCACCGGGAATCATTCCCCCTCCTCCCATAATCACGTTTTCCAAAAATCACTTATTTCATTCTCCTCTTAATTACTTTTTATTCTCTCTCCAACAACTTTTTATATATCACATCACTATTTTTCACTCACATCATTTTTATTATTTTATTTTTTCCATAATCATTATCTTCACCTCAAACACAAATAATAATTCTCCCTATAATCATTATCTTTCTCAAACACAAATAATCATTTTCTCCGTAATTATTCTCCTTTTCATTACCATTTCCCACTTAATCATTGTCATTCTCCTTACCCAAAACACACCCTAAAGGATGTATACAAATTAATATTACAAATGTGCCCTTCTAAAAAGTATTCACGTAAACAGGTGTAAATAATTTGAACTATACAAACACACATACTATTATTATTGTGAACTTAAATTTGTTGCTGTAATTTTAGCATCTACAACCTACCATCTAATACATATGGTTCCGAAAACATACTCGCATCATCAGATATTACACATAAAAAACCAGTAATTATTTCAAAATGTTTTATAGTATATGTATCAACAAATCAACCAGATCATAACTACAAAGACCTACAAAGACATGATAGATAATTTTATAATTAAAAAATTATGGTTTATATTTCCTAGTTGTTATTAAAAAAAATAATCTTGCTGTTAGAATCGAAGGAAAAAAAAGATTGAAATACTAATTTGGTCTCTCAACTATCTTTTATTTGAGTCTCTATAATTTTAAAAGTCTAATTTTGGTTATTGAACTTTGCCAAACACTTTAAAATGGTCTTTTGAGTTAAAAAAAAAAATGTTAAGCATGGTTAGATATGTGATGAGTTAGCCTAAAAATAGCCAACACGAGCAATAGCTCAAGTGACATCGGTGTACATCTAATGACCTTGAAGTTATAGGTTCAAATCCCCTCTCCTCCAAATGTTGTATACTCAAAAAGAAAAAGTTAGCCTAAAAATAATAATTAAAATAAAAAAAACAATTCATTTGACTTGACCTCCTTCCTGTCAGATTTTTCAACCACCTCTTTGCCTTCATCTTCTATCCATTGATTCAGTAATATTTCTTCAAAATTAGAAAACATAAAAACTAAAAGAGACCTATTTTTTTTTTTAATTTTATTGGTAACATTGGCTTTGAGGATTTTATTTGTGGTGATTGAGATCTTTAAGAGTCCATTTTCTACCACATAGGAGGAATCCCCATCAGCAACTTATTTCTCCAAACTCCGGCGTTAATCTCTACTATACCGTTGATTCTTATATGTGTTCAAATTGAATTTTGGATTAAATTTAATGTGAACCATGAAAACCTTGCGGGATGATTGATCGGACGATTTTAGAAAGCAAGCACAAACAAACAGAATAAGAATGGCAATTGAACAAAACTCTAAAAAAATCAAATCGAGAAACTCAACTGAAATGGGAAAAAAAAAAGAAGATGAAATGAAAATGTTATTTTTTTTTATTATTATTTTCATGCCAAACTCATCATATTGGATTTTATACGAAAGGTTAGATACAAGAAGAAAACAAAATCTTACTTTCAAAAAAAAAAAAAAAAATTATAAAGAAAGAAGAAAACAAAAACGAAAGATAGGAGAGCGTAGGGTAGAATGTAGTAGGAGGAAGATTTGGGTGCAGTCACCCCATAGCTGCACCTACTTCAAGAGCTACATAATAAAAAAAAATTATAAATAAAGAGATATTATAAAAAAAAAAAAATTGTGGCTCTCAAAAAGTCACATCAACGTGTGCAGCTACGAAGCTATGAATGCACCCAAATCTTCATCAAATAATTGCTCTTTAGCAGATGGAGGAAAACTGATCGGCCATATCACTCAAAAGCAGCCACGTGTTTACAGGGACCGTGTGATGACGTGGCAAACTTGAGCCACATATATCAACCACTTGGCATCACCAGACGTGTCCAATCAAAAGCATCTTTTAAAATTTACTTTTCTTTTCTTTTCCATCACTTGATTAAACGAAATGAATTCGTTTTTTTTTAATTTTTTAATTTTTTCCCTTTTCTATTTACGGTCCTAGAATGTATTTGGGTTTCACAGTTTAGAGACATGGTAGAAGAACTTTCAAAATAAAGCTCAAATTCCTGAATCATAAAATAAAAATAATAATTAATAATGTTTAAAAAAAATTTTGCTACAAGGAACTAGAATTTTTTTATACTTAGAATTTCAATGTTAAGAATTACAAATGTCCAACATCTTAAGACCATCATATTTATTTTGTATGAATATTTTTTAAGAAGATTTGATAATAGTATCTAACTGGCAATGTTTTGTGTACTTTAAATGACTTAAATTTAAGTAATGTTCTAAGAATGTTTTTACAATATTTATATAATTTTAATTTAGATAGAATTTGTTTGAACTTAAAAATTATATTTTTAATAGTTTTAGTTTCTTGTATTCTTTGCATATATTGTTCAGCCAATTAATTCATTTTAATTTAAGATTTTTAACTTCAATTTATTTTATTTATTTATTTTTTTAAAGCAACTTCAATTTAAATTTCAATATCTTTTTAAGAAAAAATGTATATGTAATCCTAGTTTTGATAACCGATTCAATATTTTTATATAATTGATAAGTTTAGATCAAAGAATAAATGGTAGGTAAAATATTATTTTGATCCTTAAACTTTGAATTTTGTTTTATTTTGGTGCTTGAACTTTCAAAAGTCTAATTTTAATCTCTAAGATTTGAAATTTGTTTCGTTTTAGTCTTTAAACTTTGAAACGCCCAATTTTAGTCCTTGTACTTTCAAAAAATTTAAAATTAGTCCCTATAATAAATTTGAAGTTAATATCAATTGAAATTGATTTAATAATGTTAATAATTTCAATACAATCAAAGAGAAAATACAACATATTTCTAAAATTTATAGAGGAAGTTAGTAATTTTTTTAAAGAAAAATAAATTATTTATTTTTTTAAGGATCAATTTTAAGTTTTTTTTTTTTTTTTTTTTTTTTTTTACTTCCGGGGACCGAAGAAAAAAAACCCCAAATTTTCTGACCAAACTTTAACTTTCGAAAGTTGATTGACTAAAATAGAACAAATTTCAAAATTCATAGATTAAAATTAGACGTTTGAAAGTTCAGAAATCAAAGTGGTATTTTTCCATAAATTGTAATATGTCTACTTATTGGAAAAAAATAATGACATATGTATATATAAAATTTTTATCTAAATATATTGAGCGAAAAACTATGATATAATCAAATAAGAATTATATGAAAAATCATTTGATTTGACATAATCTAGTATTAATTGACTCATATCTATAGAATAAAAAAATTAATGAAAGAAAAAAATATTTTTGAAGACGCCCTCAACATGAAAATCTTAAAATTCATGTTTCAAAATGGCATCAAAAGTGGTTAAATGAGCCTATTAAGATACGTAAACATTTCATATGTCAAGATACATTTTTGTAAAATAAATTGGATTTTTAGGTTTTCTTTGATAATTATTTGGTCTTTTATTTTTTATTTTTTAAAAATTTAAGTTTATTTTTACTCAAATTTCCTACCATGTGCTCCATTTTTCCTACATTGTAATCATTTTTCTATAAGAAATTAGATGAATGCTAGCCAAATTTCAAAAACAAAAATAAGCTTTCAGAGCTACTTTTTTTTGTTTTTAAATTTTTGTTTGGTTTCTATAAATATAAGTAAAATGTAGATATTTAAATAACAAAAAACACAAGTTAAGATAGTTGTTGTAGGTTTAAATTTCAAAAACCAAAAACTAAAAATAAATGGTTATCAAACGGTAGCTTAGATATCCATTTTATGGAAATTCACATTATCTCAAACCAAGTTCTTGGTTATCACGTTCATTTGAGCTTGCTTTTTTATTTGTGTTATAAACCACATTCAATTAGTCTAGATTTTCCTTTCTTTAAAAAAAGTTAGTCTAGATTTTCACTAAATTTTTTATAACTAATAATTGAATTTCTAAATTTCTTGCTATTTGATTTAGTCATGTACTTTAAATTTGATAATCATGTTTGAAAGCTGAAACAATTTAACTTTTCAATGATTTAGTTAGTGTTCTTTAAATTTATAATAATTTAGTTTGTGTTTGCGTTGTATAACAGTGTAATGAAAGTTATTTAGGTAAATCAAACAGATAAATCATTTGGTGTGTACAAGTAAAGTTGAATAGAATGGAGTGGAAGCATTAATAGGAGGTGGAATTATTAACCACTCATTTTAAGATTGATATTAGCTATTTATATTAGCAGTGGATGAGTGGTTAATAATAAAAATATACATGTGTTGGGTTGAATTTGGTTAAAGAAATTTGTTGGACCAACTTAAAATTTTAAGTTGGTAAATCCACTAACCAGTCCAAACCATATGTATTTGGACAACCCAACTCAACCAACTCTTATCTTTTTTTGTTGAATTGAGTCCATCATATTATTGTTTTTATTTTCAATTTTTATACAAATCAAATATAACAACTTTCAATAACAATTCAATTTCAATTTATATTATGATAGGTACATTCTAAAGATTTCAAAATTATTTTATAAAATTTTGGATAACAAAAAAAATCTATAAATAATAATTAAATAAAATAAATATACACATATATAATTACGTTATAAGTAAAAATATTTTTTAATACTAATTATAAATTTGATTTATCTCCCGTTAATCCAAATTAATTTTAAGTCAACCAAAAAACCAATCACCCAAGAAAAATTTATTTATTTGAACTTAACCCAACTCAAATAAATTGATAACTCAATCCAACTTGTCAAATTGGGTTGGATTGGTTTAGATTTTGAACACCACATTTTTTTTAAAGGACAACATATTCATTAAACCATCACTACTACAATTAAAAGAATAGATGGCAGACTAAAAAGATTGTAAGAAAAAAAACACCTATGAAAAGATAGCGGACTGAGTTTTTTTTAAAAAGCGAGACTTTTGTTGGCGGGCATTAAAGATGAGCGCCGTTAATTGTTAACAGTGGTGGGCAAATATGCCCTCCATCCATTACTTTTGGTGGTGGGCTGTAATATGCCCGCCATTAATTACTTTTGGTGGCGGGCAATGCCCACCATCTTTTGTTAATTGCTTTTTCAACCAAAAGTTTCCCGCTTCTTTTTCACCTCTTCCTGCTTCTCTTTCTCTTCTTTCGACATAAACTCTCTTCTTTTTTATTTTTCTCCTTTCTTCGACAAACCCTCTTTGAAAAATAGGCATTGCCGCAACGTCGCTTGTGAGTAATCTTTCGTTTCATCTTCATCAATACGTTTTTTTTTATTGTTTTTGTTGTTGTAGTTGTAGAGCATTCAACATTATTGTAGTGTGGATTGTGTATTGTGATTTATTTCAATTTCATTTTCTTTCTTCCAAAAGTCGTATCATGGGAA
>JBBMKA010014722.1:0-32111 GCA_037833695.1 Sechiopsis laciniata
AAAAAAAACCAGCAGTTGAAAAACCCAATCAATTGGCCAAAAAACTTGAAAAAATAACCCAAACTTGAGAAGCAAGCAGCGACGAGGTTTCCTGGAGTTGCGAGAGCGACAAGGTCACTCAAGTGACGGCGAATGATCGCAGGTTGAATGGACAACAGGCGCGCAAGTTCTCCCATGGAAAAAAATAGTCACCAATGGATAGTAGGCGCACGAGTTAAAAAATCGTTTAGGAATGGGTTTTTTTTCAACAGACATCAGCGGAAACAACTGGGTTGTGGCAGCCGGCGGGTTCTGTCACCGGATAAGAGCAGACCGATGTTCGTCGGAGGCAGTGGAGGTAGACAGGTGCGGCGGTGGCTGGATTGACAACAGGATGTTTTAGGGTTTTGAAAAAATATTTTTATTTATCTTTTTCTTTGTTTTGCTCTGATACCATGTGCAAAATACAAAGAGATGAATATTTTTCTATATTATTTATTGAAAATAGGTGTTTCTTAAATAGAGAAACTCTTACTTTACAAATAAGGAAACAAATGATACACTAGGATAATATCCTCTCCAAATCAATAATATTATAAATACAAGATACTAATCCAATAAATATGGAAACAAATAATTTGAGAATAATCATCAAATAACCAACATTGTGTTTGGCATTTTATTGTGAATTGTTGAGGAAGTAAGGTATTGGATATCTTATGCAAACAGACTTAAAACTTGAGATGTCAACTTGCACCCTAAAAGATTTGGCAAAAATTACAACCTACTTTCCCACTAAACTTCCTCCAACTCCTGATCTAAAGTAGCTAATTTACAATTAACACGAAATGCTCTGAAACAGTTAATAATAAAAATTAACTAATTAGAGAGACATCCTAATGTATACTTGATTATCAGAGGCCTAAAAGAAAACTACACAGTTTTCAATTGTAAGACAAATTATGTCTGTATAATAGTGCAGACTCGGGAGTTGATAAATCTTCCTAACCAACTTACTTTAATCTAAAAGATTGACACAATAGATTTCTTAAATTAATTCAAATTTTATAAAGTGTGATACAAAAGTGTGATATGAGTTAAAGATTATACACCACAAAATGCAATATCTTTGACCTCCCGCCTGCCGCAATAGAAGTATCCAAATGCCACTCGTTTGAATTCACCTATTATATTTACAAAAATAGGTTGATATGTTACAAAAAAAAATTGAAAGTGAAATAAAAAGTAGGATAAGCCCAAAGTCCTAGAACTCTTGACTGGATGAAGTGTGAAAAAGTAGGTGTAACTTTGTATGGTATATGAAACAGACAAGGCAAGTAAACAAATGGAGGCAGATATAAATGTTATACTAAAATGTTGACCATGGTAGCAGGAGGGATAAGTCACCAAGCATCAAGGAATTCATCAGATTATAGAATTTATAGAATCTAAGAACCATACAAAAAAGGGAAGATCCTTAGTATTGAAGATGTAGCTTTCCTGCTCATCGTCCCCCCAGTAAGAATAGGAGGAAGTTGGTGTATGATATAAAACCTGGTCAGTGATTAGCAATTGGATTAGTTTGAATATCCTTATATGCATTTTCAAGGCTTCTAGAAAACATTTATGATTGAACGAACTGAAAAGAAAAGAAAAGAGGGTGAATGAAGTGATTGTTGGGAATACAAACAAAGTGTTGTAGAATCCCACATTGGTTAAATAAGGAATAGATCTTGGGCTTATAAGAGAAGACAAACATTTCTATTGATATGAGGTTTTTTGAGGAATCTCAAAAACAAAGTCATGAAAACCTAGGTCTAAAGTGGACAATATCATATATTGTGAAGATCCGAGTAGGTTTGTCGTCTCTTAACAGTGACAATAAGCATTTAATGGAAAACATCATACCTTACTCTCCACAGAGACATTTGCTAAAGGTGATAACTCCTCCATTAAAGGTTGCAATTTGATTTCATCTACAGTCTGAAAATCCCTACAAAACAACAACATAGAATCATAATAGATAGACTGCAAATACAATGTACAAAAAAAAAGTTTCAATAATCCTGCATGTAATTGTTAATAGTAGAAATTTAAATATTTTAAATTTTCTTTTTTGAGGTGGAACAAGACAGACTTGAGTAAATCAATTATGAAAAGGTAAAATTCGACTTTTCTCTTCTTTTTTTTTTTTTTAATTAGAGTCCAAGTGATCAACTTTTACCCTTTAAAACTTAAATTCCTTGGAGTTGAAACCATAAATATCTAACTCTTTTTTCTTTTTCTTTTTTTTTTGCTAATTCACTTCCTAATTGCCAACCAAAACTCAATGCAAAATATATGTTTGTGATGAAAAAGTTATTTCAATACTTGTTGAATTCAAAAACAATTATTCCATTAATCTCATCAAAAAAAAAAATTAAATATATCTAATAATCCATTCATTAAAAAAATTGCTACATAATTATTATTATTATTTTTTTAATTCAACAATAAGAAAGAGATTTGAGTTCATTACTTCGTAACTCATAGACACAAATGTGGTATCGATAAGCTATATTACTCATAT
Source organism: Sechiopsis laciniata (assembly GCA_037833695.1). Classification (NCBI taxonomy): domain Eukaryota; kingdom Viridiplantae; phylum Streptophyta; class Magnoliopsida; order Cucurbitales; family Cucurbitaceae; genus Sechiopsis; species Sechiopsis laciniata. The sequence goes on from JBBMKA010014722.1 coordinate 2,549, forward strand.
ACCTACAACTATTATATCAACATATCAATTTCTTTATTTTGATATATATTTTTTATTTTTTATGTTTTTAAAAACTAAAAAATAATAATAACTTTCAACAATTTGTTTTAGTTGTTGAATGTTTCAGCTTAAATTTGCGATTGCTCATCCTATCACTAAAATATAAAAAGAAAATCAAGATTGGACAATTGTTTTGTGTTTCATATAATCATACTACTTTTTTATACATATAATTTCTAAGCAAAGAACCACCCAAAAACGTTTATTATTAGTCCCTACTACCGAGCTTAATTCCATTTTAATTCTTGTACAACTTCATTTTATTCCAAGTTTTATCAAAAATACAATAACTAACTTTAAACACTTGAAAGTCAGAACTAGAATGAAACGAACAGCCAAAATGATCGTGAGCATACAACTTATGCCGGTTGCTATATCTGGAACGTGAGCCAAAATGATATTTTAACACACTAATTTTAGAAATCAATTAAAAAAACTACATATTACAAGTTTTCTAAAAACACTGAAGCACTACTCAACATGCATTGAAGTTGAAGCTTTTTGATAAACTAGTTTCAGGTACAGCATATTTGAAGACTGAAATCCACCAAAAAAGCTAGAGACCATAAAACTACAAATACTGATGGCCATGGAATTGTCAAAATCAAAAAGAGTTTCAGAAACTCAGCTAAGCCATATCCATCCATAACTAAACATTTTTAAGATCCTTAACATCAATCCTTACAGTCAGTAACATCAGCAGCTTAAAATTGAAGGCATAAAACAAATGAAAGGAGGAAACAAGAGTTACAACGGCTGACGGTACTTGTTCACAGCAATCTCATAGTCGGTATAAAATAAAACACCGGCGAACGGGAATTTACCCTACCCACTTTTCATGGTTCATATTCTTGTTTCCAATGCCAAAAGGATCTTCTTTCTTGGCCCCTGAAATTAGAGATGATAACTTAGTTACAAGTCTCTTGCTTCTAAGCATTAAAAGAATAAATGAGTGAACATAATGACAACACAATGGGAGTCGAGCTACTTTATCGAAGCTGGTATGGTCTTCAAAATTTTTAACAATATTTTTCTATTGAACCACAACATATTATAGGCTAGCCTAGTGGTCAAAGAGGGTTTTGAGAAACTAAATGTTGATCACTTTAGGTGTTTATAAAAGCACAAGGTACACTAAAGCGCAATAGCCTAACTCTAAGACTTAAGTGCAAGATGCAAAAAGGACATGCCTTTTTGTTGTGAGGTGCACTATATATAAAAACATTCATAAAGAAGAAATATGATAATTGGAGTGTGAATAATAAGAAAACAAAATACACTAAGGATTAGCCAATGATATTTTTTTAGTTAATAAAGAACACAAAAACCCTAAAGACGAGGATTTTTGCGTTTAAAGTTGGCCAAACCTATTTTTTACGATTAATCATAGGTTGGGGCATGTCTTTTTGCCTAAGGCACTCAAGGCGCTAGACTTGCACCTTTCGTCTAGGTGGGCCTAGGCGCGAGCCTGATCGAGCCTCTTAAAACAACTCCTACCTACCTATAAATTAATTTCCTGTGAGTTTCCTTAACAATCAAATGTCATAGGATCAGACAATTGTCTCGTAAAAATAGTTGAGGGGAGCATAAATTGGCTTGAATACTCGTGAATTCTTTTTTTTTTTTTGGAAACTGGGAAGTCGGAGTTTCACTCCACTACGCCCGTCCCGTCCCTAGGCCAGGTACCAGGACATCAAAGAGGAAGTGTGTGTCTACAAATTAATATCACAAGTGAGTCTCGAACCCGGGACCTTGAGGAGAGCACACCTTCAAAGGCCAAGTCTTTGACCAACACTCATGGATTTTGTAATACAAAATGACAATATTCTTCCATTGACAATCTTATGTGCAGCTTGAAACAAAGATTTTGACTTGGGCACATTTCAAACTTCTCGGAGCGATGTTAGTTTGTTGCCTAATTGTATTTTAGCCAGCTCAGTTTCACCCGGCTTTTGGTAAGGCTGTATAAAATAATATGCACCGCAGCACTAGAGTGCAGTAAGTAAGATGAGAGAGCTAGCCTGCGATGGTTGAGTCTACATAGAGACTCTCCCTTAGCCATTAGTTTTGATTGAATAACAACTGACCAAATACTTTCATATCTCATTAGCCGTGATAGGTTCAAGTATTAGAATTTGGGGAACAATTAGATGCCTGGCTAAGATTAAGAAGATAAATGCCTCACAGCTTCCTCATATAATACAAGAAAGCATTTGAAACCACCTGTTAACGGTGATTGCCTTTTATGTACATCTATCCCAATTGAAATTGGTGCACACTTTGCCCTTACCCTCTCGGGCCAAAGAGGCAGCTATGGTTGAATTTCGTCAAAGTTTTCTTTGGGATTACTTGGAAGGAGGGAAATCAAATGATCTTTATGAGCAAGGAGCACCGTTTTGATCGCCTCATGGATATCATTATTTACTTGGCTATTATTTGATGTAAATCAATTGCTCTATTTCACTCTTATTATTTTGCATCTCTTTTGTCCAAATGGAGAAGTCTCGTGTAACCTTATTCGGTGTATTTTTTTCTCTCTTTTGTAATTACATACATTAGTTTTATATGCATGAGTGTTCAGACCAACTTACGCGCCTTGACTATTCTCACGAGACATATTGCATGACCCTACAACATTTGGATGTTTTTTTAGGTTGACTACCAAGGATTAAACCTATTACCTCTTAGTTATCTATGGCCCTCTTGACCATTAGGTCACTCCATGATGGTTTTCATACATTGGTGAAATTGTTTCTTATGAAAAAAAATAAACTCATTTATAATTAAACATTAAATAGTGAGCGCAAATCAGCTACTCGTCTACACATGCCGTAAAAAGATAAGAGATGGCAAAAAACATGCATAATAAAAAAGCTTAAAATTAAATCAACGTCTAGCAAGTTTACCATTGGTACTCCTAAAGCCTTGAGATCTTCGTCACCCATGTGTACAAGTGCTGTCATGTCGACCTATATGAAAGATGTTCACAGTTATAATTAGTTCAGGGAAGCTAAGTTGAAAGCTTGTAAGGATTTTACAATCCATGAACAATACAAGATTTTCGTACTTCCTCTGCTTGAAATGTAATGGAATATTTTTCAAGGCCCAAGGACTGCAGGAAGTCATCCACTGATGCATCCCTCTGCATCAAAATTCAAGTCAATCAAAAGAGAGGGAAAAAAAGAAACTTTCAACTGTAACACAAGGTCAGTTATTCCAAGTAGGAATACTAAGACTCTAGGATAGCCTCCGCCATCCAGTAAGCCTAAAATTTCAATTCAGCTAATATAACATGCATTTAGCCTACAGATAGGATGTCTCTGCAACTCATTAGCAAAGCAGCAAGAGAAATTCAAAGATATGTAGACCATACCAAATGAACTGGTTTGAATGTCATGAAGGGCTAACGGAGGGTTCCAAGAGAATTCAGAAGCCAATGAAACGAACAAGTAAAAAACGGATTTAAACAAATAACTTCCTGTAGTCATCTCAATGTGTCAACAACCAAAAATATTAGTTTCTCAGATAAGGAAGTTTTCCAGGTACAAAAATGAATACTAAAATGACCAACCTCCATCATGCATTTGCCAGAATGCACATTTTCTAATCAATCAAAACTTCTAAAAGGATCCATAGTCGACCACTATAGTTATACCACTCTCCCATTTAATTGGAGAAGTCATTTGTAATCATCTCCCTCCTTGGGTTCTACCCTTCTTTTGTAATGAAATTGTTTCTTCTCTTCTCCAAAATAACAAAACTTTTAAAAAGTATATAATAAAAGAATAAAAGAATAATAATGCTAATAAAACCATCACGGAGAGGCCTAGTAGTTAAGGGGGTCTTGGAGAACTAAGATGTGATGGGTTAAATCCGTAGCGGTCACCTATCTAGAAATTAATTTCCTACCGGTTTCCTTGACATTTAAATACTGTAGGGTCAGATGATATATTTCGAGACAATAGTCAAGGTACACACAAGCTGACCCAAACAGACAAGTATATCAAAAAAATAATCATAATAATACTAATAAATAAAAGAAATAGAAGTTTCTTGCCTTCTGAGCAGCCTTTTTCCTAGTAGCAGGGTTGGCTGCAACTTTTAGAGTGGTTGAAGGACGAGCTTCAACAGAATCCTTTTTTCTGGTTGGTTTTGAAACTTCCAATTTTGGCTTTGGTGGATCGTTATGCACAGCTTGTGGCTTCATTGTGCCAGATAACTTTTCACGTAGGTCCTGCACTCCTGAAAAAGATGAATTTCCCCTTTGCTGTTGACTTTTCTTTTGGAGCTTCAAGCGAAGATCTCGAACACCAACTATGCGATCTTTAAAGCCATTAGAATTTAGAACATAGTCAAGAGCTTATAAAATGGATTAGAACCATCAAACAAAAGAAGGGTTTTAGATGAGTGATACAACTTTTTTTTTGATAATCACTCATGCTTTCATACTTGAAGTTTGCGGTTCATCATCTCCATAGAGATCATGCTCCCACTGGTCATCTCGTCTCTGCCTGGAATGTATATGGTATCGGCACAATATAATTAATTAATACTCAATACAGAAAAGAACAAATAATAACATGTAGATCATTAACTGTGCAGCAAACAAAAGAATCAAATATTCTCATAAACAGGTATATGAGTATTGATAGCCGTCTAAAATTCTATTAAGACAGCTTCAGAGAACCAAAAGCCTAAGCTTATAAGGAAAGTTCAGTATCAGCCCCCATCTCAATTCAAAAATGAAGGAAACAAGACACCATGAATTTAAAATAAGTATCAATCAAATAAGTTTCCAGGTTGGAAAGATCTATAATCACATATAAAGAATGTGTACTAATGCACGAGCATATTAATGATTTCTTTACTCATGACAACAATTATTGGGCGATTTCATTGAGAAGGAACTTAAATGACTCTGAAGCTGAAGAATGGGCATACCTGAGCTATCTGCTTGATGAGATTGAATTGAATAATGAAGAGGATTTATGGATATGGTCTCTCGAAGAGTCGGGTTTATTTACGACTAGATCCTTATATAAACAGATTGCCTCTGCCCATGGGAACCAGATGGATCAAGATTTGTATAGAAAATTATGGAAAGGGACACAATCAAAGAAGGTGAAGTTTTTCATATGGGAGCTTAGTAGAGGGGCCATTAACACCAATGATAAATTACAAAGAAAATGTATTTACCAAGCATTACAGCCCTCAGTCTGCCTATTTTATTTTGCTGGAGCAGAAACCCAACAACACCTATTCTTAGGGTGCCAACGATCAGCCTCCTTCTGGAACCGTATCCTACAAGCCTTTAGTTGGTATACTCCTTTACCAGCTGATGCCCACGCCCTTATCCATCTTCTTATTGTGGGACATCCGTTCAAGGGTGATAAAGAAATCCTGTGGTGGAGTATCATTTATGCATTCTTCTGGACATGGTGGAAAGAACGTAATAACAGGTTATCAACTTGGATGGCAAGCTAAAGAGTTAAGGGGCAATGTTTGATGAAGTGATTTACCTTGCGCTATTCTGGTGTCACCCCATTTTACCATTTTGTAACTATTACTTATCGACATTAATATCTCAGTGGCATAGTTTTTTGTAATGTTGCTGATAGGATTGTAACTTATCATTCATCAATGAAGGTTTTGTTTCCTATAAAAAAAAAGTACTAATGCAGGAGCATGATATTGAAGGTTACTTTTTCTTGGATGGAAAATGAGGCTTCACTGAGAAGCTAGGTAACTATTGAAAAAATACTATGGAAGGACAATTCCCAGAGAACTAGAGGGGCAAATTTAAAACTGGAGGAAAAAAAATCAAATAAACCAAGTCAACTTTATTGGTATGGATGTATGCAGTGTTTTAAAAACTCAAGACGCACTAAAGCGCAATGGCCCTCTGGAGCCTGAGGCGCAAGGCGCACCAAAAGGCGTGGACTTTTTTACTTAAGGCGCACCATGCATGGAAAAACAAAAAAAAAATGTATACATGTATACATACACAAAAAATATATATTAATCTCTTTCAATATAGAGTTTTTTACATAGTCAACCCATAAAAACATGAAACATTAAAATATTAATTCAAAATAAAAATTTAAAGTCCTAAAGATCAAACTTATAGTCGCTAAATACATATTAATCTCCATCCACTCCTTCATTGGCTATAATTAGAGAGAACAAAGAAGATTGGTGATTAGGGTTGACGATTAGGTTTTAATTTTTTTTTTAACATAAAACTTTGAAGTGATTGTTGATTGAATTTGAAATTTAGAAAATAAATAGAGAAAAATGAGTAAAAAATTATCGTTTTACTAAGATTTTAAATAAATAAAAAAGTCCTCAAGAGCGCATGAGGGCTTTATGAAAAGGCGCGTGCCTGGAAAGGCGAGGCGCCAACATTGAGCCTAGGGCTTTTTTGAGCCTGAGGTGAGCCTTTTAGGGTTTTTAAAACACTGGATGTACGGTTAATAAGTGTTGGTCAACTCTATAATATATAAGTTGAAACCAAGAATATCTTGGTTGGATCAGATAACCGTTGTCTTAGTTTGTTTTTTATTGGGCTGCACACATCAACTAATTTTCTATTTCTTTTTCTGATAGGGAACAAGAAAATTTTCAATGTTCAAATGAAAATTACATACAAGCAAGAAGCAGGGGTGGAGAATAAAGAAAAGAGGGGGTCAATCATAGAGCCATTATAGCCATTATAAGGGAGAGATAAGTAGGAGGGGGAGGGGGGGCCAATCATAGGTCAAGGCAATATCATACAAAAGAGGAGAAGAGAGGAGGTTATAGAAAAAAAGAGCAGCAATCATTCTAAGAAAATACGACTTGATGAGAATCCAAACCAGCTCGCTTCTTCACAAAAAATCAGTTTGGTCCGGTCATACCGAACCAATTTAGGTCAAACCAGATTGTCGATCGCTACACTTTGAGGGGATGGAGAGAAATGGAGGTTGGATGACTCTAACCATTTGCTAACCACCAAAGGAGTGAGAAATTGGCGCTCTGTAATCAAGTGAGGTTGTCGTCCTGATCGAGCCTTTGTTTCGAGTGTTGTAGAAGAAAAGAAGGATTCGCTACATTAAGGTCCACGAGATTCCAGGGGGAGAGATGGAGCAGCTACTTTTGCAAGCAACCGTGTGAGGAGAAGATGCAACTCAAAGAGAGGAAATCGCATCAGAGAAACCACTTGGGAAGCTTGATCGAGTCTTCTAATTGCTCGGATGCTGAAAAGAGAAAGGATAGTCAATGTTTAGAAACAGACATGACGAAGAAGGAAAGAACACAGTGCATAAGGTTGAGAGTGGTTGAAAGCCAAAGATCCCCCTCTGACGCCTATGTAGAGTGGCCTCAAAGGAGAAAGGGAGAAAGCAATTTAGGGTTTTGGTAGAGAGGATTTAGAGAGAGGGGAAGAAAAAATTGAAAATTTATTGGCATATAAATTTTTTTTATAAGAAACAAAAACCATTTCATTGTTTGAATGAAAGAGATACAAGAGGGAGAGAGGATCAATTTGAGTCGATGACAAAGAAGAAGATGGATCCTATGCCTGACAACAACTTCAAGGAGATGAGACCTGTATGTCAAGAATGTCTTTGTCGAAATAGGCTAGGAAAAGGAGATATGAGATGAGTGCAAGATCTGAGATGAGTGAAGATACGCACCCACTCAACTGAAAGGAAATCCACTGACGATGAGCAGATCAACTCATATCGGAGAAGTCACTTGAGTCGCCACAAACAAAACGAAGTTCATCGGAGAGTAAGTCCACTGACGATGAGCAAATCAACGCAAGTCGAAGAAGAGAAAGAGGTTGAATAGCTTAGCCTCGCCTCGGCCAATGTTGTTTGCTGGAAAAGGGGGAGGAACGATAGATGATGGTTTGCCAATCTATCTGCAAGTCGATCAAGAGATGGAGGAAGAAAGCCATATAAGGTTAACGGTCTTCATAAGGAAGGAGAAGGCGGCTATGTCGCTGCTCCGAGTCGGACAATTGACGATGGGGGAGAGATGTCGTTGCGCTGAGGTCAGCGAACATCGCTGCGCTGAGGCCAGCAAACTCCAGAAGGGGAGGGAGAAAACTCTTGGTATGGTATGCATTGGGGGGCAAAGAAGAAAAGGCATGAAAAGTCGCGCTCTGGAGGGGGAAGATGAAACTGGCAAGCGAGGTTGTTGGCTATGGTTGAAAAGAAGGGATTCCTCCTGCACCGAAGGGAGGGGGAGGAGGAGGTAGGCTTTTGTTTTTGGTTGAGAAGATTTTGAGTGAGAAAGATTTTAGAGAGAGTAGGAGAAAGTGAATATCATTGGCATATAAGAAATTTTTTTTTTTCTCTCTGCAATCAGTTCAATTAAAAATAAAAAATGCATTTTCATTCAGTTTGGTCCCTCCTAAATCAGAATTGTTTCTAGCCAAAAATCAAGCTAACTGAACCAGTTACACCCTATAGAAAAACCAAATAAGCATAAAAGTTGTAGGCCTATAACCATCTCAAGATCTTTGACAAATAAAACATGCTAGATTGACCAAGTTAGTTTTAAGCAACTCTATATTCCAATCACACACTAAACCTCCATAACAAATATGTAACAAAGCTTCATAACCTTGGAACTCCTGCTTGGATAGAAAACAAGGCTTAAGCTAGGAAACTATACTAAATCATGAAGCCAAAACAACAAGCGCACAGCTATAACTAATACACACCAAAGATGATTGATGACCTAATGTAACCAAACAATCCTAACTGCATTCCATCAAAGTTGTAACAGCTCAAGGGTGCTCTAGAGTACATATTAATCTACAAGATTCCAAAACAAATCGAACAAGACAAGAACAACCGCAAAGTTACAACTATAACAAGCAACACCTTCACTCCTATTAAAAAAAACACCCCACTACCAAAATGTGTTAGCTCTAGATTCCACCATAGTACAAAAACTTGACAATAACACAAACTACAGTAAAAATTCCCGAAAACAATCACTTCCCACATCTAAAAAATGTTGCAACAATCCAAACAAATGAGGGAAAAAAGAGAATGAACCTCTTCCCAGTAATCTGGCGCCGGCGAGCAGAAAGGTCAGAAGAATTTCCATTGAGGCGGTCCTTTATAGACCTATGGTTCTCGGCCTCCAATCGATCAGCATACATCTTCAAAACTCAACCCTAACCCTAAATCCTGTTTCGAGAGCAAAATCTTAAGCAGGAGTGTTCGTAGGGATATCAGAAATGAATTGAAGGCTGGAGAAATTGGAGGAGTTGGAGAAGAATGGACGGGGGGAAATGCAATTTTTGGAGTCGCAAGAAGCTCGTCTATATTTTGGTGTTTTCCTTCGATTTGGTAAATGCGAACTTTTTGTCTTCCAATGAATTCAGTCCAATTCGTATCTAAAATCGTTTCCCTTTTAACTTTATTTCACTTTGGGTTAATATTTTAAATACGAATTACTTTGCAAAACATTTTATTTCTTAAAAAAAAAGAAAAAAACATTGCAAAACATTAAATGCGAATCTATATAGTTCAAACTGAATGGGTAAGAGGCGTAATGGTTTCATTATTTGGTTGTGAATCAGTTCAATACCAGCATCACAAGTTCGATCCCAAAAATCGATATTTAGCTCTCATTTAATGAGAGTAATGATACTCTCTATGTAGGGTTTGTTAAATAGTGGGTTATTATAAACGATATTTTGGGACAGGTTATTATAATATGAGTTATGATAAACGGTGTTTGTGACACCGAGCACTAGGTGTCAGGCATCGAGCCTTCAGTTCTAGGCACCGAGCATTGGGTGTGATAAATTTCAAATAAGAGTTAATATTTATTATATTTTGAATCATTGTTTAATTATAATTCTGAAAATTTAGAGCTAAAAAGAAATAGAATTAAGAATTACGGTGTGAAAGACTAACGCTTACGCATTAGAGGAATAAAACGAAGAACCAGAATTAAAAAAGCGGAAAGAAGATAGATTAAGAGTGAAACTGTGTAAAGAATAGTCGTGCACTAATATGAAAATATTTGCACGAAAGCCACAAAGCAAAGCGAATGCGAAACTCTAGAAGCAAAGCAAATGTGGAACTCTAGAAGCAAAGATGCGGAGCAATGAAAAGCAAGACCTCAAAGCAGCAATACAAGGAAAGAATCGAAACGAATCCCAAGCGCAAGGAAGTCATTTTTCTGGAAAATAAATCACGAAAAAAATGGGATTTTCTCCAAAAGCCGTCGAAGAATCTCTAAAGATTCAAATGAGAAGAAACTTGTTGTCAGAGATTGAAAACCCTAGTTCTCATCTCAAGTTGCCGATTCAAACCTTAGAAGGAGGTTAGAAAAGGGACGATTACAAAGAAGAAAAGGGGGAGAAGTTTTTCAGAGGAAGATTCCCAATCGCCAATCAACTTATACCAGTAGCCGATTAGCTTTAGTAGTTCATGTTTACTGTTTTAGTGCTTGTTACTTTGTTTTCTTGACCATTTCCCTTTAATAATATTGTCTTTTCAGCTTATTTCCATCTTCTCCATTATTTTCTATTGTCTTTAATTCCATTATGAGCTAATTATGTTAAGGTGTAAGCTAGGGAAAAGTGGGTTGTGAAGCATGTACTGAGAGGAATAGGAAGGTTTGATTAAAGTATGTTTAAATTAAAGGCTTAGTTTTATAGTAAATGTTGACCAACCATCCACATGAGCTACTAAGTTATTTAATTGGAAGAAAAGATAACTTAAGTTTAAGTTGCATGTTTGGTAAGTTAGTATAATATCTCTTATGCTTTAAAAAAAGTTTAGGAATACATGTTTTGCTATTGCATGCGAGGCGCTGATCTTAATTACAATATTAACCTGCAACGAGAGTTAGAGTTAATGTGAGCGAACGTGGAAACAAATGCTTAGCATAGCAAAGTATGGTAATTTCTCCTTACCACGAATCCCTCCTAGTACTACGAACGCTTCCTGCAAGTACCCTAGTTGTAGCCTTCCTTTATACTTGAATTTTAACCACCTTTACTTTCTTGTTTAATTTTGAAAACTCGCGAAATCAAATCTTAATTGTTTACTTTTCACGCTTAATTCTAAGTTACCAATTGATTAGTACATTCACAGTTCCTGAGGAGACGATATAAAAATACTTATTTCACTTGGCTGCAGACTGCATATACTTGCCCATTGTGGATGCATATTTGCAATATTCCAAGGACTACGATTCCATAATCAAGGTGCCAGGCACCGAACGTTTGGTGCCAGGCACTAAGCATTGGGTGCTAGGTGCGGAGCTTTAGGTGCCATTAGGTGCTAGGCATCGAGCACTGGGTACAGAGCTTTGGGTGTCAGGCACCAAGCCTTGGGTGCCAAGAACTGAGCCTTGGGTGTCAGGCTTTGAGCCTTAGATGCAAGGTGACAACTCCCAAGCATTGAGAGTAATTGCTTGTTTCTTGTTAGCATTTGAGAAAACTATGCAGAATATTGAGTTGAATTGTAAAAGAAAGCTTTATTTTAGCATCATGATTGAGTAATTTACATTTTCCTATGATTTTCTGAATAGTATATATATTTTAGAGGTTTCTGTAGCAATAATGCATGATTGTGTGGAATATCGAAGTTTGAAAGTAAGATACCTGATTATTGATATTTCCTATAGCTAACAGGTTAAGGCAAGTTGTGAAGATGCTAAGGAAAGATGAGGCAGTTCAAAAGTTTCTCAAAGCAGATAGGTGAAAAGTGCGTGACAAGTTCAGAAAGGACGTGTGGCATTGATCTAGTGAAGGCGTTAATTACTATGTGGATGCATTCAATCCCAGCCGTTGATGGATTGAGCAGGAAGATTTGAATATTGAGCAAATTTCTGGAGTATAAAAGCTGGAGTGTAATTCTGAATCAGTAGCTTTTTCCGTCAATTTTCATATTTTTTCAGCTTTTCAATTCAATAGAAATTAGGATTCAGAGAGTTCTTAGTTTCAATTCGCAGTTGTAGAAGCAATTTCTATTCATAGCTAGTTGTAGATCGTAGCTTAGATCATTGAAGTTCGTAGTATTAGTATTTCAGAGTTGGAGTTGATCGGAGCAGAATTCAGAGAACAAAGCTGTGACAAACTGGCTTCTCGAGATATGATCAAAAGGTGATTTTTAATTCTTAATCTATTAACCATAATTTTAATTATTAATTTTTGGTATAGCTTTTGAAAAATGTTAAGTTAAATTTAATATATGGAGAAAAAGGGTTTTAAATGTAAATTAGAGTAAACTAGGGGCAGTTTTGAAAAGCATGGGGCCATCTTTGTTATTAATACAAAATTTAAGGGTTTAACTAGCAATTAAGAGGAAAGTTAGCCTTAGGTGTCACCATTTCCCTCAATTGTTCGACAGAAGCGTTAATTCCCTTCCACTGCTCGCGATTTTTGAATTCAAAAACCATTTCCTTCTATTTCTCTTCTGCGCGTTCGTCTTCTCCGATCTGTGGTCGTTGCCGGCGGTAAGAAGCTCTTCATCTACGGTGATTTACGTCGCGAGCAAGGCAGAATCTTTCCTCGCGTGGGTTTGTTCTGTAAATGATCTTTTTTTTCCTATTTTTTGAATATTTTCGACCCTTGTAAGGTGTATGTCGGGGTTCAGAGGTTTTGATTTTGTTTCTAGCCGATTGTAGGCTTGAATCTGAGTTGGTAAAGAGAATTAAAGGTCGTGGTTGAAAAACCCCTTTTATTTTTCGAATAACGGTGGCTCGTTTTGTTCAACTTTAAAGGTTATTAGAGATAAAATGTGAATTTCCAGCCTTGGATATGAGTTATAAGGATTGTTAACTCAAGTTTTGGCTTCGATTTTTCTTTGGTAAGATTGGGTTCTTTATCGAAGTTAAGTGCTTTACTCAAGGTAGAATTGATGGGTTGTTGGGTGCGGCACACGAGTTTGAATACTCTTATACCATCTTGTTTTTTTTTATGAATTAGTTAACATAAGCCTAAATATAGCTTTCGCTTAACTTTTAGGTAAGAAGGACTAAGCCCGGAAGTTCGTTTGGCTTAAGCTCGTAATTGCCATTTTGTTTAGATAAACAAGTGTAAGGGAACCCATCTAAGGTGTTAGTTTTTATGTGATTTGTGTTGTTTTCTAGTTCTTAGAAATTATCGTTTGGATTGTGTGCTAATTGATATTAGAAATATTTGCCTGCCTATTCCATACGTTTCTTTGAGACTCGTTGACATGTTGTGTGTGTTGCTAGAGCTAAAGAAACGAGCATGATTTCCTGTGAATCTTTTGTCATACTCGCATAATCTTCCATGATATTAAGCCTTGAAGTAATAAGCATGTTCTTGTAAATCTCTGGTTATACTTGTACGATATGCATGTTGCTAAGCTTAGAATGTACTTGTTGATTTGATTAGTGAATGTGAACGAGATAAAATATGTGTTGGCAGTGCATTAGGATTTTTTTTGCTCACTTGACCCATCGAGGTCTCTCTTCTGCCATTAGGGTGGCTCTGTTTGCTTGTGTGACACGTCAGGAGATTACCTATAGGGGTGTAGGGTCGGATGCTACTGACACTCCTTGACCGATAGAGGTTACTGTTGTAAAAGGCTTCGCATGTTATTAAGGCGATGCTTGCTACATCGACCAGAAGTATGGTGAGACTGACCATAGAGTCGATAGTCTGGACTCAGGAACTTGGCATAGGTTGGGAACCTGGTTGTCTATAAGTGTAACCTTGAAGAGTGGCTTAAATGTGTAGGGTGTGGTAGTGGAAATCTGGCGTAGGCTGGTTGTTCCCTATTGTTCTAGTTGGAGTGGGTTGGACCACTCTAGACTTGGCACCGTGCGTGGGACTTGATGTGTTTGGGCTGACCCCACCGTGCCAGAGGAACATAGGATAGCCTAGGCAACTTTAGTGGATAATCCCTAGCACTTAAACATTCTGCCCTATCTGGGAGAGTCCGGGTAGTGGCCTCTTCGGGTCTCACGGAATCAGCCAGTGACACTCATCCTTGGGTGCTATCAAGGGTCATTAGGTCCGACGACATGAGTACCTTGGAGCTGGGATGTGTCTCTTTCGTTTGTCGTGGTCTTCAGAGACTTGTTTGTCATATCATGGTTGTTTTGTGTCTATATTCACATGTTTCGCTGTGGGATGATTCTCTTACTGAGTTTTTACGAAAACTCACCCTTCGTTTATGTTGGCTGTGGCTTCCATCTACAGGTGCAGATTTATATCAGGACGATTGACCGAGGCAGCTAAGGCGACCGGAGGGGAAAGACTAGTTGTAGACACGTATTGTTCTTCGTTTTGTATAACTTGGTCATGCATTCTTTTGTGTTGTTTTCTGCTGAAACATGTATTTGAGTTTTAATGAGCACTCACTCTTTTGTATGGTTTGATTATGTATGTAGTTTTGAAATTTGTATGTGGAATTTCTGTTTTAAAATTTTCAAATGTCTAGGTTCTGATTTTTCTAGGTGCGAGTTACCCATATTTTAGGGGAAGCTCTGTCGAAATTTTTACTGAATTTACATGCATTATTAGTGGCATCTCAGTTTAACCTTACGGTCTAAAACTGGGCTATCACAATTGGTCTTAGAGCCCAGAGTCGTAGATTCTGTAGACTAGCCTACAGTGTAGGTTGTGTATGTCTTTTCCCTAGTCTGCAGCTTCAAGGTCAACGTCAGGTAACTTGTAAGGGATAAGAGAATATAGACATGCACATGATTTACACAAGTATAGGAAAGTCATGTATTGATGACTGCATGTTGATATGTTTATACTTGCTATCTTATGATTTTTTTTGAGTGCTCTATTTCTATCACCCTTGTTCGGTATAAAGGAGTTGCGATGTAGAATGACCAATTACCTGAGTAGGGAGCCCAAACGGGTAGGGGCCGAAAAGGCAAAGGTGGAGTTTGAGGTAGGGGCCGAGCAGGTTGGGGGGGAGACGCCACCTGCACCAGGGGCCGCTACTCCAAATCCATTCCTTGCAGGATTAGGACCAGAGTTATTAACAGCCATGCATACCATGGTTCAAGAGGTTATTCAAGGCATTGTTCAGAGCACTATTCAGAGCGTTGTCACTACTGTTATGGAAGCCATGGCAGAAACACCTCAAGATGTTGAGGAGGATGTCGAAGATGAAGAAGATGTTGAAGATGATGATGATGATGTCGTGTTTATAGGCGACAAGTTCCAAAAAGAATTCAAAAAATGGGATCCCCCGTCCTTTGAAGCTGCCTCAGAAGAGTCTATCATTGTTGAGAGATGGTTGTCAGCACTGGAAAGTATCTTTAAATATATGAACTACCCTAAAGTGAAAATGGTTATGTGCTTTATTTATACCTTGAAAGATGCAGCCAAGGAATGGTGGGATTCAGAATTGGAGGTCTTACCTGAAGGCAATGAAACAGTCACCTAGGAAGAATTCAAGGTTATGTTTTTCGGCATGTTTTCCTCTAAAGTGGAGAGGCACAAGAGGGCAGTTGACTTCTTACTACTGAAACAAGGAAATAGGCCCATTATTTAATATGAGAAGGACTTCGCGCGGCTGTCACATTATGCAAAGTTTATGATCCCCACGGAGGCAGTGAGAATTAGATGCTTTATCACAGGTTTGCGAGATGAGATTCAAGGTATTATGGATGCCTTAGAGCCACAAACCTTCTCGACAGTTGTGCAGATAGTTTTAAAACTAGATGAAAAGTTCTAGAAGACTACTGAGGCTGAGGGGGCTAAAAGAAAGTTTGAGGAAGCAATATCATCTAGATCCAAATTACAAAAACTCAATAAGCCTTTTCAGAATCGGTTTAAGGGCAAAAAGCACGTGAATGCAGCTCCTGGAAAGCCACGTCAATGCAAGGAATGTGGTAAGAATCACGTTGGCATTTGTTAGACGAGTGCCAAGATGTGTTATAATTGTGGAAAGGAAGGCCATTTTGCCAGGGAATGCACTCAAGCCCAGCCAAAGGCCGTAGGAGCACCTGCCAGACGCCAGGCTCAATGACAAGGTCGTGTCTTTGCCACTAATAAGAAGGAGGTTGAGCAGTTGAAAGCTACGGTAGCAGGTACGCTACCTATCCTTGGTCATTTCACATATGTATTGTTTGATTCTGGATTTATGCATTCTTTCATATCTGTTAAGTTCGTGCGTCAAGCTGGTTTAGAGTTAGAGCCTTTAGGGTTTGAGTTAGTGGTTGCCACTTCAGTTGGATCGAGTGTGGTAACCTCTCAAAAGTTAAAATCTAGGCGAGTAGAGATTGCTGGGGATCCTTTCCACATTGAGTTAATAGTTCTTCCAAGGGAGAAGTTTGACACCATTCTAGGGATGGAATGGTTAGCACAAAACCATACCAGTATAAACTGGTGACGTTCAATTTGCCTTCCTGGTTACGTCTAAAAGTAGGTGGAAGAAAGGTTGGGGATTGTCCTCTAATCAATTCTGCAGTAAAGGCTAGAAGGTTGTTATCTAGAGGAGCCTAGAGGTACTTGGCATTGATGTATGGAGTTGACAGTGTCGTGATGAGTATTGACTCCGTGTCTGTGGTCAGGGACTTTGCCGATGTATTCTCGAGAAGTTGTTAGGGTTACTACCATCTAGGGCGTTGGATTTTGCTATAGAATTGGAACCAGGAACTGTGCCTATCTCTAAGGCATTGTATAGGATGGCACTAGCTGAATTGAAGGAGTTAAAGGAGCAGTTGCAAGAATTGCTAGATATCTGTTTTATTCGGCCTAGTGTGTCCCCATGGGGAGCACCGATTCTTTTTGTGAAAAAGAAAGATGGGTCGATGCGATTGTGCATCGATTATCGAGAACTGAATAAGGTCTCAGTAAAGAATAAATACCCTTTCCCTAGGATGGACGACCTATTTGATCAACTTCAAGTGGTTGCGGTATTTTCAAAGATTAAGTTGAGATCAGGTTATCATCAGTTGAGAATCAGGGAAAAAGATATTCCAAAACAGCTTTCAGGACAAGGTATGGGCATTACGAATTTGTGGTGATGTCTTTCGGATTGACAAATGCCCCTGCAGCCTTTATAGATATGATGGATCGAGTATTCAATCAGTTTATAGATAAATTTGTGATAGTATTTATCGATGACATTTTGATCTACTCCAAGTCAGAAGAAGAGCACGAGAAACATTTAAAAGAAGTGCTGAGCACTTTGCGAGAGAATAAACTATATGTCAAATTCTCCAAGTGTGAATTTTGGTTAGACCAAGTGGCCTTTTTGGGGCATGTGGTTTCTAAAGAAGGTATCTCTGTTGACCTAGCCAAAATTGAGGCAGTGAATTCATGGGTAAGGCCAGCGAATATGTCTGATGAACGTAGTTTTCTGGGCTTGGCTGGTTATTATAGGAAATTCATGCCTAACTTCTCTAAATTGACAGAGCCATTAACTCGGCTAACCCATAAAGGAAGTGACTTTGAATGGACTGAAGAGTGTGAATCAAGCTTCCAAAAGCTAAAATGACGTTTGACGACTGCCCCTGTGTTATCTGTTCCTAAAGGGTCTGAGGGATTTATGGTATATAGCGATGCCTCAAAGAAATGGTTAGTATGTGTGTTGATGTAACACGGAAAGGTGATTGCCTATGCCTCCCGACAATTGAAACTGTACGAGCAAAACTACCTTACTTACGACCTAGAGTTGGCTGTTGTAGTGTTTGCCTTAAAAATCTGGAGACATTACTTATATAGAGAGAAGATCCAAATCTATACAGACCACAAGAGCTTAAAGTACTTATTTACCCAGAAGGAATCAATTATGAGGCAGCGTCGATGGCTAGAATTAGTTAAGGACTATGATTGTGAAATCCTTTATCACCTGGGAAAGGCGAATGTAGTGGTTGATGCCTTGAGTAGGAAGTCTATGTACGTATTCAACAACGCTTGTTATTCGTCAGCACTTTTTACGCAGAGAGTGGGAATAGGCTTATATTGCAGTGATGTTAGCTGAGGCTACTGCCAAGTTAGCTCAATTAACTGTACGGCAAAAAATGAGGGAACGAATTATTGCTGGTCAGTCAAAAGATCTCAAGATGTTAGAACTTTTGTTGTTGGCACGGCGGAATCCAAATAGTGGGTTTTCGATTTCATTTGATAAGGGTTTATTACTAAATGATCGGTTGTTTGTACTGGAAGATTCAGGGGTCCACGAGGAGTTATTAACAAAAGCTCATAGCTCACCATTTTCATGGCACCCTGAAAAAGAACTTTATTGGTGGAATAGTATGCGGAGGGATATAGGGACCCATGTGAGTAAATGTATTACATGACAGTAGTTAAAGCACCGAGGCAGAAGCCAGCAAGGTTGTTGCAACTCTTAGTAGTTCCTCAGTGGAAATGGGAGAATTTTTCAATGGATTTTATAGTCGGATTGCCAAAAACACTGAAAGGGTTCACCGTGATATGGGTAATTGTGGACCGCCTGATAAAGAGTGCTCACTTTATTCTAGGAAAGACTACGTTTACAGTAGATCAATGGGTACAACTGTTCATGACTGAAGTAGTAAGGTACCATGGCGTCCTAGTGAGTATTGTATATGATAGAGATCCTCGGTTTACTTCAAACTTCTGGAGAAAGTTTATGGAGGCCCTAGGAGTGAAGTGTTCTTATAGTACTGCTTTACATCGACAAACAGATGGTCAAATTGAAAGGTTGAACCAAATTTTGGAAGACATGCTTCGAGCATGTGAATTAGATCTTGTTGGGAGTTGGGGTGATCATCTACACTTAATGAAGTTTGCGTATAATAATAGTTTCAGTCAACGATTGGGATGGCTCCGTTTGAAGCTCTTTATGGTAAGAAGTGTCGGTCTTTTGTATATTGGGACGAAGTTGGTGATCACCAGATGCTTAGGCCTGAGATGTTACTAGTAACCCATGAAGCAATCCAAAACATTATATCAAGAATGTTATCAGCTCAAAGCAGACAGAAGAGTTACGCGGATAATCGGCATAGAGCCCTAGGTTTGTAGGGCCTTTTGAAATTCTAGAGAAGGTTGGGACAGTGGCTTATAGATTAGCCTTACCACCAGCTTTATCTATTGTTCAAATGTCTTTCACATGTCGATGCTAGGCAAATATGTAGCGGATCCATCTCATGTGATAGATTATCAACCTTTAAGTATCAATGAGGACTTGAGTTATGATGAAATGCATGTGCAGATCCTTGAGCATGATAAAAAAAATTTGAGCAATCGGAAGGTTAGTTGGTAAAGGTACTCTAGAAAATTCAACCATACTGTGGCAGCCTGAATCACACCCAACGCCTGAAGCTAAAGGTTGTCCCAAGGCAAGCTTGCACCAAGGAAAGGACCCCGCTCTAACAGGCCATAAACTAGGATTATGCTAGGGTGGTAGCTACTCCACACCCGGCTGCTAGGGGTAAGGAATCTGTCCTCACAGCCTAACCAGTGGGGACACATATGTTAGTCCACTCTCAGCCTCTAGATGATGGCAACCTAACAAGATCTAGCTAAGAAGAAGCACCCTAGAGCTAACAGAGTTCAACATCAATATCATTGCACAATAACATACAGCATATCACAATCACAGATTCAAACAGTCACCGTAACATAGTAGTGCAATCTAGGGTACATCAATCTACATGTCAGGTCCTATCAGATAAGCCATACAATCCTATCCACTAACAAGTTCATACATCAGATATCCTGCAAGAACCTATCCACTAACAAGTATATAGATAGGCAATAAACAGGCAAGCCTATCCACTAACAAGTTCAGCAACAGAAATAACATTCAATCACCTATCCACTAGCATGGTTAGAAAAACAGTAACACACAACTAGAAAATATCAGTGGCAAGTGCAGGGTCCACACAACCCCAGCAAGGAAATCTTTACCTGGAAAGCAAGCAGAACGAATACATAAAACAATGCTCTTTGACCTGCAGAATACCAACACGAGTAACAACCTAGACATAGCAATTAACAAGCACACAATTAATATTTAACAATTAAACAACACTAGGTGACCAAAGGCACAAGGCTCGGGAAGCAATTACCCAAAATTGGGAAGAATAGGCTCGGCAGCAAGGCCTCAACGAAGGTGAAGGCGAAGCATACACGGGCTGGCGAGCTGTTAGGCGAACAGGCTGCTCACGGTGACACTGTGGCATGGGTGAGAGCTTGCAGGCGTGCGACTGAGGGAGAGCGGTACAACGAACGAACTGGGCGAACGAATCTGCAAGGCTGGCGATCGCGGGGCTGAGATCGCTGATGCATGCAAGTAGGCCTAATACTCACAGCAAGGCTGGACTGTGCGAAGTGGGCCGGTGCGATTTAGCTTGGCGGCGATGAAAGGCATAAGCGTGGGCGATAAGTTGATCTGATCCGCGAAGCAAGGCAAGGCTTGGTGAGTGGCACAGCTCGGTGAGCTACTGGGAGAACGAGCTGCTATCGCGAGTGGGCGTGTGCGCTGATGCAGCAATAAAGATTCGGTGCTGTGGTAACGATCGGTGAAGGGCGATGGTGGCTAGGGTTTGGGCGAACTTGATCTCGGTGAAGGGTGAAGAAGAAGAGGGAGAGCTCTCAGCAAAAGAATAAGAAGAAGAAAGAAAGAAATCAAGAAGTCGTTCTTAAATAGGGAGCCTCTTCGCCACGTGTCAAAGTCAACCTACCTTCGAGTCCCAGTGAAGGTAACTTAAATCCCATTTTCCTCTTTTATTTAATAAAACTCCAAACGTCTAACCACCCAGCTTCGAGTCCTGGCGAGGGAAAACTTAAACAAACATTTTCTTCTTCTTTTTTTTCTCTTTGAACCGAAATAACCTCCAAGCTTCCCAAAAGCAACTAAACTTAGAAACCTGAAACCGTAGCAAATACCCGAACTAAAAAAATGACAGAAATAGCCTGAAATCCTGGTTAAATACAAAACCGATCCTGAAGGCAAAATTACTAAAATGCCCCTAAAGGCTCAAACTGTCGTAATGGCCCAACCGAACAATCAAATAAACAACTGAACATACCTGGGGAACCTGAATGGAAAATTAGACCGTTACACTTAAGAGCATTAATGAATGTGTGCGATTCATTCAAGATTCCAGATGTTACTCAAGACGAATCAAGATTGAGTTTGTTCGCATTTTCTTTGCGCGATAATGCAAGAGCTTGGTTGGACACTTTGATGAGGGAAGAGACGAAAACCTGGAATAGTGTAGCAGAGAAATTCCTACAAAAAAAATTTCCCCCTACAAGAAACATCAAGATCAGAAACGAAATTATGAGCTTCGAGCAAGCCGAAGATGAATTAATTACTGAAGCATGAGAACTTTTTCAGGCGTTGTTGAAGAGTTGTCCTCACCATTGCATACCGTTCTGCGTATAGTTAGAACATTTCTATTATGGACTTGATCCAAATGCGGAGTTAGTCTTAGATGCTTCAGCAAACGAAGCCATACTCACGAAGACCTATAATCAAGCATATAAGATTTTGGAAAGAATAGCACAAACAATTGCCAATGGAAGAATGTTAGGAGATCACGAAATAAAGCAGTTGGACTGTTAGAAGTTGAAGATGCTAGTGCATTGAGTGCACAAATGACCCATATGATGAATATTTTAAAGACAATGCAGATAGGCACAGCTGCAGTGCATAATGTTGTTAGTTCGTATGCTGCAGCTAGTGGACAACCTATGGTTAAGTCATGCGTAGTCTGTGGTGAAGCACCCAGTTATAAATTTTGCCCCCATAACACAACATCTGTTTGTTATGCAAGGAATGGACAAAGCAGTAGACAATATAATCCATATTCAAATAACAATGCGGGATGGAAAAACCATCCTAATTTTGCTTAGAGTAATCCAAAAAATTCAAAAAACCCTATTGTACCAGCATATCCGCAGCAGAGATCAGTAGGAAATTGAAATCCACCAAGATTTAGTACACCACAAATTCAGTATAATCAAGGGTACAATGCACACCAGAGTAATTGCTACCCAAGAGGACCAGTGCCACAGCAAACATTGGCTTCATCTTTTGAAAATATTATGAAAAACTTTATGAACAAAACCGAAGCAGCAATTCAAGGAAACCAAATAGCTATGAGAAAGTTAGAAGTTCAGATGGGACAGTTAGTTAATGAAGTGAAGCACAAACCCATAGGGCAGTTGCCAACAGGTACAGAGGTGATAAGAAGAGAGGGTAAGGAGCAGGTCAAGCTAATTGAAACTGTAGAAAGAGAATCTGCTAAAGCAACTGAGGAAATTAGTCAACAGCAGAAATTAGTTGAAGAAGATATAGGCAAAATGGAAGGATTAGAGCAATCTGAAGAACCCGTCCTAGATGAAACCACGGCAAAGGTGGATGAAATTTTAGTAGTAGAACAACCAGTCTCACAAGAAGCTACCACAGAGACGAGCAAAGTTAATGAGAAAAGGAAAAGCAGTGAGGAAGTAGAGTTTACACCACCATCGCTGTCATTTCCTCAAAGGCTGAAAAAAGGAAACAAGATGTGCAGCAATATGAAAAGTTTGTCGACATCTCCAGTGGGATCCAAATCAATATTCCCTTGATGGATGCACTGAAGCAAATGCCGAATTATATAAAGTTTTGAAGGAGGCATTACTTGAGAAAAGTACTTTTGAAGAATTGAAGATAGTATCACTAAATGCAGAATGCAGTGCTATAGTAAAAAGTAGCATTCCAGTCAATGAGCAAGACTTAGGAGCTTTTACAATTTCAGTGTCTATTGGAGGTCAGCAATTTGGAAGAGAACTGTGCGACTTGGGAGCAAGTATCAAATTAATGCCATTATCAATATATAAGCATTTTGGAATAGGATAGGCAAAGCCTACAACAATGCACATACAATTAGAAGACAGATCGTTGAAAAAACCATAAGGAAAAATTGAAGACATCTTAGTGGAAGTGGATAAGTTCATTTTTCCAGCAGATTTCATTATTTTAGATTATGAGGTAGACACTAAAGTTCCAATCATTTGGAAGACCATTCCTAATGATCAGAAGAACGATAGTTGATTGATGTTCATGAAGGAACAATAACTTTGCTGGTGGATAACCAACAAGTTCAGTTCAGTATCTACAACTTAATGAGACAACCAGCAGACATAGCAGAGTTTCAACAATTTGCATGTTAGACTAGTGATTGAACAAATTTATGAAGCAGATTTGCTAGAGAAAAATAAAATAGAAGATGAGTTATCTGAGAACGAACTGGAGGTTAGTGAGATTCGGACAAGTATGCAATTCGACTCACTCAATCTTAATGAGAGGAAAGCAATATTGATAAAGCCTTCAATTGAACAATCACCTGAGTTGGAGTTGAAGCTTCTGCCTAAACATTTAAAATACGCATATTTGGGAGAACGAGAAACTTTGCTTATCATTATTTTGTCTCAATTAGATCTAGAGAAATAAGATTCGTTAATCTGTATGCTGAAACAGCATAAGAAAGCAATCAGATGGACATTAGCGGATCTTAAAGGCATTAGTCCTTCCTTCTGTATGCACAATATCAACCTAGAAGATGGAAACTTTAGATCCCTAGAACACCAGAAAATGCTAAATCCAGCTATGAAAGAAGTGGTGAAAAAGGAAATCATTAAGTGGTTGGATGTGGGAGTCATATACTGACAAAGTTCTTAGCTCCTTTCTCTAAAGGCTTCCCACCAAGCATTCAGTTGTAGCAAAGAAGTCATAGCCTGAAAGAGCGGAGGAGATCGTTCACGGGGAATAGTCAATTCTACTCAACATAAACATCCACCAGATTAGATCAGAGGCGACAAACAATGTAAGTATTGTTTATCAATAACATGTCAATCACCTAAGGTATTACATATAGATTAATCAATGATAATTAATTGGATTAATTATTGTACAATTTTTTATTATTCACACGCTTCCACAGTGCTAAATGCATGCTCCTACCCTTTATTTCCAACATAGACACCGATCTTTAGGTGCCAAGCACCGAGCTTTGGGTGTTAGGCACCAAGCACTAGGAGCCAGACACCGAGCTTTTGGTGTCATGCACCGTGCAGTGGGTGCCAAACACCGAGCATTGGGTACAAGGCATAGTGGAACCCAACACTAGGTGTCATGCACCGTAGCACCAAACATTAGGTGCCATGCACTGTGGCAGCCAGCACTAGATGCCAGGCACCGAGCACTAGGTGTCAGACACCAAGCCTTGAGTGCTAGGCACCCGAGCATGGGTTGCCAAGTACTAAGCAGTGGGTTCCAGACACCCGAGTATGGGATGCCAGGTACTGAGCATTGGGTGCTAAGCATCGAACATTGAATGTCACGAATCGAGTATGAGGTGCCAGGTACCGAGCGTTGGGTGCCAAGCATTTGACACTTTTCTCTTGGGATAATTGAATGCATATGGGCCTACCCCCGGTGTCATTGAGCTCAATTGGGATGGCCTTTCTTTTGATTCTATAACCTTGAGTGTCATAAAAATATCCCTACAACATGAGCTCAATTGATTGAAGACTACTTGTTGAATTGATTGAAGGTTATCATCAAACTGGTTGATATAGGTGTAAAAAAAAATGATAACCTGAGCAACCCCAACTACCCCACCTAAATCGTAAGGGTTGGGTTATGTTATAATTTTTTTGGGTTAGGTAGTGATTTTATAGTTTTTGTTGGGTTGGGTTAGTTCTTGGGTTGGCTATTTTTTTCTCGTTCAACCCAACACCAACATGAACTAAGAATATTATATATGTTATGTGTTTTTATGTAAGATAAATTAATAAGATAGATTTTTAGCATACTTGTAAGCCTTCTAAAAAAAGAATATGCACTAATAAAATAAGTAATAGGTTGAACTATAGTATCATGCATTTTTTTAAACATATTTATGAGTTTATGAGTTGAATCTTAGAGAGAAAAAATGAGAGTAACATAACTTGAAAACCTAACCCAACCCAACCCAAAAACATAGGGTTAGGTTGAGTTGGGTTAAGCTAATACAATAGAGTTGGATGGGTTGGCGAATTGACCCATCCAAAAAGTTGGGTTGGTCCAAAAAATTCATTCAACCTTACCCAACCCATACCATATACACCCTTACTGGTTGAAGGCTATCAACAAACTGATTCAAGGCTATCAACTAACTGATTGCCATGAATTGAGAGGAACCGATATCCACGAATTCGCCATTAGAAAAATTCAACACAAGTCCGCTGATAGTAAAACCTTTGAGGTCAGAGAGTTGATCACAAGCCAATCGGAAGTGATTCGCAAAATGCTGAAACTCAATGAATCCGCCTCCAATTCCAATTCAATTCTTATTATGACTCTGTTTCCCAATGTAAAGTGAGGAGTATTGAGCATGGTGATTAAAAACACTCAATGTCATTGTTCTTCCTCTTGCTTCGGTGAATCGACTGGATCATCCGTGAATATTCTAATTCATAAAAAAATTGGATCCCAAATTTTTTTTGCACTAGTAAGAAAATTGAAAAACAACGAAAAGTTTTTGTGAAACAAATTAAAACGAATACCCTCAAAAAAGAATTTTCGGATAACTTAGGAACAATAAAAAC
Source organism: Sechiopsis laciniata (assembly GCA_037833695.1). Lineage (NCBI taxonomy): Eukaryota > Viridiplantae > Streptophyta > Magnoliopsida > Cucurbitales > Cucurbitaceae > Sechiopsis > Sechiopsis laciniata. The sequence goes on from JBBMKA010014722.1 coordinate 28,131, forward strand.
TGTATTAGAAAAAAGATGGACAGATTGGCCAATTCTATTAGTAAAACTCCATCATGTTTCAATGCTAAAATTCTATCGGTAAAAAATTCTATTAAGAAAGCAAATTTTTTTTTGTAATGGTATAAAACCTGGATTAAATGAGCTGTTGGGAAAAGAATTGAGAATATTCTTGCACCGTTGAATCGACCCATATGTACTAATTGATTGATGGGTGTTCATTTATGAACTTATTGATTTGGATTCTTTCAACGTTTTGGATTGACAGAGTTGCAGGAGTAGGTGATCAGAATTAAAAGGGGTTGGCTAGAAAAGAGGGGAAAGTGGCATTGAAGTTGGTTGATTGAAGACTATCATTAAACTGATTGAGGCTATCAACAAACTGATTGAAAGCTATCATCAAACTAATTGAAGGCTATTAGTTGAAAAATGATTGAAGGCTATTAGTTGAAAGTGATTGAAGACTATCTGCTGAAAACTCATTGAAGTGTGTGCATTTTGGTTATTTTACAGGAACCGTCCCATTTTTCTACTGCATACGTAATTATTATTTTTTTAAAAAAAATGTTATTTATGGTATTTTGTTGGTATACATGTAAAATCCCCATGTATCAAATATTTAAACAATAACTCACGTTAATATTTATTCAATAAATATTACTAATTAATGTATCTCATATATTAATTAGTTAATTTTCTTTATTAGTATTTATCCAATAAATACCAATAATTAATATACTTTTATCTATACAATACAATAACATTAACTCCTTCAATTTAATCTAATATATTAAAAAAAAAAATTTAACGGGCAGAGGGACTTCCCAAGTGATCACCAACCTTAGTACTACCCTCACCCAAGCACGCTTAACTGCAGAGTTCTGATAGAATTTGGTGTATTGGTGCGGGTATGATCGCACCCTTAATATATTAAATGAGTAATTCAAACACTTCAAATCAATCTCTTTAATTCTATCTACATATATTGTTCTGATGAGCTAGCTTGGAAACCTTATAAATCTACCGATTGTAAATTTCAATGATACAAGATCAAATTGATTAAACTCTTCAATCAGAATTCAATCTTCATTCGTTAACTACATATTTTTTTCACTAAAGGTTTTGTTGGTTATTTTCTAAAATATCTCAATGTAGTTTAAATTCCATATTTTTAAGGAGATCTCATTCATTAGTTGTTAGAGTTTCCTCTATAAAAGAAACCCTCCTCTCTCAACTATATGGTAGAAAAGTATAATGAAAATACTATGTTTTCCTCCCTGAAATTCAAGTTGGTATCAAAACCAACCCTAACAATTCTATCCCAAGCCGTCATCGTCATTCGCCGAGCGCCATCATTTATCGAGTCATTCAAAGTCGAAATTTTTTTTTCCCAAGACACACACGTTGAAAGGTTTGGGAAAAAAAATGTGAATAGTACCGGATGAACAGTGCCGGTGAACAATAAAAAATTTGTGTTCTTTTTTTTTTTTTTTGTTTCAATATATTGCTACATTTGTTTTTCTACCACTCATCTAAATTGATTGTTGAAATGACTCACACACAGAGAAAGAGTGAGAAGAAGTTTGGTAAAGATGTCCACTTAAGTCCCTCTGTTGAAGAGCAAAACAATAATCTCTCAAGTCTACTACAATCTGATTTATCATCTGGTAATTTATGTGTTTCCTTGGCACAAAAAGGTATTCATCCTCAAGCCTTTTCGTGTACCAATTCATCTCCATGGATCCTTGATTCTGGAGCCTCCGACCACATGACCAGTTCATCTCATTTATTTGATTCATACTCTCTCTCCTATTCAACTGAAAAAATTAGAATTGCAGATGGGAGTTTTTCTTCTATTGCAGGAAAAGGAACGATCAAATTGACTGAAAAAATATCTCTACAGTCAGTTCTTCATGTTCCTAAATTAACCTGTAATCTTTTGTCTGTTAGTAAACTGTGTAGAGATTCTAATTGTCATATTACTTTCTTGAATCTCAATGCATTTTTCAGCATCAAGACTCAAGAAAGAAGATTGGGAGTGCAAAAATGCTTGACGGTCTCTATTACTTTGATCAAGGTCCTTCTAGTACTAAAATAATTCAGGGTCTTAGTAGTATAAGTTCTCTCTCTAGTAATGAACAAATCATACTTTGGCATCGAAGGTTAGGGCATCCAAATTTCTTCTATCTCAAACGCTTATTTTCAAATTTATTCGAAAATGTTGATTGTTCTTCCTTTCATTGTGAAAGTTACATTTTTGCAAAAGATCATCGGTCTACGTATCTGCAAAAACCTTACAAATCCTCCAAACCATTCTACTTAATCCATAGTGATGTTTGGGGTCCTTCGAAGGTTGTCACTCATAGTGGTAAAAAATGGTTTGTTACTTTTATCAATGATCATACCCGTCTATCTTGGGTTTTTCTTATGGAAAAAAAATCTGAAGTAAAAGATATTTTCATGCATTTTTATCATATGATTGAAACTCAATTTCAAACTAAAATCAGCATTTTACATTCTGACAATGGAAATGAATATTTCAATGAATACTTAAATGTTTTTTTAAATGATAAAGGTATTTTGCATCAGTCTACTTGTCGAGACACCCCTCAACAAAATGGAATTGTAGAATGGAAAAATAGACACCTACTCGACGTTGCACGGGCCATTATGTTTACTATGCATGTTCTCAATATTTATGGGGGGAAGCAGTACTTATAGCTACCTATCTCATAAATAGGAGGCCTAGTAAAGTTTTAAATTTTAGAACCCCTCTTGATTGTCTGACAACTATTTTTCGGACTAGTCGCATAAGCTCTGAGTTGCCCATAAAAATATTTGGTTGCATTGCATATGTTCACGTACCAAATTTTTCTCATTCCAAACTTGATCACAGAGCAATGAAATGCATATTTTTGGGTTATGCACCTAACCAAAAAGGATATAAATGTTTTGATCCTCAAACAAAAAAAGTTTTTGTGAGTATGGATGTCTTTTTTCTAGAAAAACAATCGCATTTTACCCCAAATTCTCTTCAAGAGGAGAAATCATGTTTAGAAGATAATTTTTGGCAAGTGTCTGAACCTCTTTCTTGTGTTCCTCATGATTTGTCTATAATTAGTCCTTCGATGTCAAATTTAGAAATGTTTCATTCAGAAGGAGAAATACTACAAAATGACTCTACAGGTCAAATTCCTGAGTTACAGATTTATACTAGAAGAACAGTCGATCAAAGGAATCAGGACCAAAGAGTTAATTCTACACAAACTCAATCTGAAACTCTGGAGAATGACGTTGATAATACTCGTATTGTTTCAAATAATGAAAGGTCCATGTCTAATAATGCCTCTTCTACCTTGGATTTCCCAACTGCTCCTCTTGATGCCCCTGTTCTCGACGTTGAAATGACTGGTAACCCATCGTCAACTCTTAATTTGTCAAATGATCAAAATACCTTACCTGTTATCTCTGATCTTGATCTTCCTATTGCTATTAGGAAAAGTTCTCGAGCATGTGCTAAATATCCCATCGCAAAGTATATCTCATATGAAAAATTATCCAATAGTCAATAGAGCCTTTACCTGTAGGATAGATAATCTATTTGTTCCCAAGAATATACATAAGCCCTAGATGATCCAAATTGGAAAGTTGTAGTCTTGGAAGAGATGAATTATCTAAAACAGAATGGTACTTAGGAAATGACAAACTTGCCGAGAGATAAGAAGACAGCAGGTTGCAAATGGGTATTTACTGTAAAATGTCATACTGACGGTTCTACTGAAAGGTATAAGGCTAGACTAGTAGCAAAAGGCTTCACTCAAACCTATGGAGTGGATTATCAGAGACATTTGCTCCAGTTGCAAAAATCAATTCTATCAGGATATTAAAAATGCCTTTCTCAACGGTAATTTAGAAGAAGAAGTATTTATGAATCCACCACCAGGGTTTGAAAGTGAACTTGGAAATAATAAAGTTTGCAAATTG